>CM061533.1:206986070-207113434 GCA_030545055.2 Neoaliturus tenellus | reverse complement strand
AAATTGCGTTGTTCATCAGTTTATAAAAATCTTTTTCAAAAGCTGATGTTGCTACGGCTCTTCTTGCTGTGTTAGAATCTATGTAAGGTTTTAAAAAACAAGATTGTGAAAATTTTAAAACTCTATGAATTTTGGTAATAATCAATCCTAATTTCAGGGCTTGCTGAACAACAAAATAATGTGCTACATATCGGTTTTTATTTTCCAAAGTCATCATCAGCTTAGGCCATCTTCCAGTCGGTGAAACTTCAGTCCTGGCTAGTAAAGGCAGATCGTAGTGGTGGTCGTGTAGGTGTTCTGGATACTCAAAGTCGCAGTCCAAAATGTAGCCGGTCGGTCCATCTTGTGGGATCTGCATGATGTCACCGATGCTGTCCGGATCTACCCACTGGAAGTCGCCATACGGAAGGGGTTTGGACATCGCCCAACCATATAAATTATTGGCATCAAAATATCCAAGAAAAATTGAATCTTTAGTTTCATCATAGTTTGGTAGAAATTTATTATTAGCTTTTACATGTCTTGTAACGGCCTGGGTCAATCCACCGCGTACACCCGATTCAATCATCAAAACCATATCGATGTCGGTTAACAGCTCCAACTTGCACTCGGTGGATTTTAGCATGGCCTGCCATGCTAAGCCGGGAGATGTAAACGAATGAAGGGGGTCCAGTCCGTAAGCGGAGAAACAGGTGTTCCTAAATTGTTCCATCACATCACATAATAATGTTACATCTAGTTTTACATAAAAGTCAGAATAATCGCCCAAGGTATTCATTCCTAATTCATTCCAGACTTTCCAAGCATGATTATAATCTTCAATTGAAATTTCTGTATCGGTTAATTTACTTTTAAATGCTTCGATAGGTGGTAGTCTTGTTTCTTGAAATTTTTCCATTCCTGTAATATAATCATAAGGAAACACTCCTTTCCTTAGCACCAAGTCCATTTTATCTTCTGGCACAATTTTTCTTGTTTCTTTTAAATCCTGTCGTCTTAAATTACTTGTTAGTTTGCTGAGGCTGGATGGCATGAATCTATAAGAGTCCACGAATCGAAGCTTAATTTTGCCAACAGTCTTGGAAAAACTAATATAATTTTCTAAAGTGTTGGCCAAAACATCAATTTCTTTATTATCTCTGCCTAATTCCGGAATAATAAAATGTGAATCATAACCACTAAGGTTATGCAATACAACTGGAATGAATTTCGGAAGTTTATAATTAATATTACACGCATTACAAGCAGGCCCTCTGTAATAACCAGTAAGGTGATCATGGTCATGGACTTTATGGTTGTCAAGAGTGAATTCTTTTTTACACAAGTAACAATTAGTGGCATTGATATATTGGATTTCCTCCTCTTCATCTAGAGGTAACATTGGAATAATATTACTGTACACTTCTTCAACCTTACCAGCTATATAATACAAGTTATCTACAAAATGTTTAGCAGGATCCTCACCTCTGTACAAAATTGGGGTTGAACTTAAACCAAAATTTTGTAAGTGGTCTTCAGAAAGTGAGGATTTTACTAAGAGACAAAAACTGTTTGGTTTATGCAGCTGATATTTAGTCCTACTGGTAATTTCCCCATCTGGATGTTCTTGAGGTACCAGTGTGGACTCAAAGTCTGCATAAATTACAAATGGTACTCTATATTGATGGTTAACATTTTGAAATTTTACAATTGATCGAGTACGTGCGGGTAAACTAATTTTACATTCAAAATTTTCATTACAGAGTCTTCGGTGTTCTTGTAGCCATTCCGCGCCTCCTCTCCTTACATCTTTTGACACAAAACAAAAGCATCGCTTACAAATGGTCATCCTTAGTTCATTTTTAGTCAGTTGACGTCCTACAAGTTTGTTAAAATTCTTTATATACACATAGTGTGAAATTTCACCTTTACTTATCAATAATAAGTCTGTATGATTCCTATTTTCATTTTTTGTCACTCGTATAGGGTAGACATTATTAGAATCATCAAGAGCAAAAATATTTACACTTACACCAGGATTGTTTTTTTTCAAACTTAGAAATATCAGAAATTTTTACAGGGTATGATAGACCTTGAAAATTATATCTATTATTTACATTTACATAATGTCTACTTACTCTACAAGGGCGCTGCTCTGGCAAAATATATTTACATAGCATTGCATATCTGAAACATTCCGTGTCTTCATTTTGCACATTTATACAAGATTTGGTTTCTTCAATCTTTTTTGGTAGAGGGATGTAGCTACTACCCCTCATACCGTAACCATGCTTATGTACTCTTAAATCTAAACCCTCTACAGATGTAAGCATCCATCCTGAACCTCTCATTTCATGTTCCTGCAGTTTTGTTAAGAGTTCTTCCAAACATTCCTCAACAATTTTATTTACATCAGAAGCAAACATCAAAGTACGGTTTTTCGTTATAAACCCCCTCACTGTTGTTTCACCATCCGTATTAGTAAATAACGCATCTAAAACTAAACCAAATTTTAAAAAATTTAATCTTGCCAATTCTTGTCGCAAAGTTTGTCCAATCAATAATTTAGCTTCAGTTAAAAAATTTTCAAGATCAAGCTGTACATTACTTATTTTGTGATGGGTTACCGTATGTCCGGGGAAAGCTGTTATACCGTATCTGGTTCATTCCTTCTTCTTGTTCCATGTCCATGTCCGAGTCTGTGTCCATGTCCGTGTCCGAGTCTGTGTCCGTGTCGGTGTCCATGTCCTCTGTAGGTCTCCTTCCAAGTCCTGATGGTCCGGCGCCTCCAAACTGAATGACGGTTGGCCTCCTCCTTTTGCAGCAACTGCAGCTCGCTTTCCCAATCGTCCAGTCTTCTGTGATGTTCTGTTAAAAATTTTTCAATAGAGTAAAAATCGTCTTCACTTACTTGCACATTGTCCTCTTCTTTATGCAATTCCAGATGGATTTGCAAAATATTTCATCAGGGAAAAATTCCCCACAAATATGGCAAAGAAGCAATTTTACCAACAAGAGCGTTTGGATGTTTACTCCACGAAGGTTCATCCAATAATGAGAGGCTGGGTAGCCGACCTCCTTTTATAAACGGGTGGTGGGGGGGTGACCTTAGAAAAAACCCTTCTGCGCATACGCAGAACAAAATGTTATAAATTCTTTATAAAATTTTTATTCAGGACTAATATATAGGTCAAGGCCACATTTGATATGGTAAAAAGAGGGAACACTGGATAAGAGATGGTAGTAAGATCAACTTTCTAACAAATACTTTCAATAATATGTTAACAGGTTACAAAAGTTAAATATTTTTCATTTTTTTACCATACAGCTTGTTTAAAATTAAAACTTTTATAATATATTTGTTTGAGCAAATGCTTTTGGCACACTTACCACACGCCAAAACTCAAAAAATGTACAGAATTAAGACTGATCTCGCGGGAAATACTAATGTGGTACCTCACATTGGTTGTCTGAATCGCATAGTATTGGTGATTTATACCATCAACCACCAAAAAAGCTAAAGGTGTGAAGACTGGCTATCTAAAGAAAAAATGTTAATTTTGAACACTACAAAAACTGTTTATTGGAAATTTTGCTGTCAAGGTGGTGTTTTCCAATAAACAGTTTTTGTAGTGTTCCAAATTAACATTTTTCTTTAGATAGCCAGTCTTCACACCTTTAGCTTTTTGGTGGTTGATGTATAAATCACCAATACTATGCAATTCAGACAACCAATGTGAGGTGGCTACATAGTATTTCCCGAGAGATCAGCTTAATCCTGTACTTTATATGAGTGTTAGCGTGTAGGAAGTATGGCAAAAGCATTTGGACCAAAAGAAAATATATATAAAGTTTAAGATTAAACAAACCAGCAAGTATAAAATAAAAATATTTCCTAACCATTAGCAACCTGTTAACATATTGCAGTGCTAAAGTATTGCTATAAAGTCAATCTTACCATCATTTCCGATCCAGCGTTCCCTCTTTCTTACCAAATGAGACTGAGGCTTGACTACCCGTATATATCACGTTTCCCCCACCACTAATGCTCTCCCCCACCACAATTAATTCACAAAAGTAGGTCAAGGTCATCGGACATTATTATTTTGAGCGGAGGATAGAGCATCTGCTGCTCTATCCCCCGCTCTATTTTTTTCCTTTTTAACAGTTTTTATATTTTTGGGGTTTTTTAAATGCTAAATAATATTTTTACAAAGGTGAATATTCATCACTACTGTCCTCCTCATCACTACAATCAAAAAATAATCTTCTGCTACTACATCACAAGTCTCCTGCACAACGACATTTTGTCCAATACTGCTCTTATTTGAGGAGTGATGTTTTCCTTATTGTCCTCTTCTGAGGATGACTCCAATGTTTCATCAGCATACAAGTCAATGTCTAAGCTGTCACCATCAGTGTTTGCAAAATTATTTTCACCTGCTTCCATCTCTTCCTCTTCGGATAATTCTTCTTCTTCATCCTCCTGGTTAACTTGTTCTATTGGAATTCTGGCAAAATAAGTAAAATTTTCTTGTGTGCTGCTACGGTGTTGTCCAGCGGAGGCATCGTGATTGAATGTTCACCTTTGCTGTTCACAACCCTATTATATACACAAAAACTATCCCCACCACCATGTTATCCGTTAACCATAATATCATAGTACAAATCCAAGTCCAGGTCGTATAACTAAAACTAAAAAGTTTTCATTTCTTAAAAAATATTGCCATTTTTGCATTTACTTTGTTATCAAATAAATATTTTACAAACTCAAAGTTTGTAGTTTTGTCCAGTTAGTTGAGTGGAAATAAATTTTTGTACAATTTGTTGTGACCCCTCGTCCTGAGGCTCACATCTTACATTTTCCTATTGTTCCTTTCCTGGTTGTGTATTCAATCAGCTCCACTATCTCCACCAGGTCCTCCTTTAACAGAACAAACTCCACACAATGGCTTACCATGATGATGCTGGCTGAAGTGCTCTGCAAAGAATAAATCCAACGGATGCTTTACACTACCTACATTAACTTTCCCCCACCACTTTTCAAGGTCATACATTTAATACCATGAGTAAAATTTTGTTTTAAACCTAAAACCTACGCGCTACCCCAGGCCAACGAAATAATAAACTTCTTTTTGGCTCGACCTGGTTTCTGCTATACGTGTGCCAATCGTGTAAATAAGCCGCACAAATATCACACCTTTCTTGTGGAATTTCATTTCTTTTTATGTTAGAAATTCCAGTCATCACCATGTAGCCACCGCTTTCTACGAATTCCGTCATGTCCTCACACGCAGCAAAACCACAGTCTTTGCAAAACTTAAGATTGTCATTTCTGAAAACATACGCAAAATAATTGGTGTAGCCATTTCTTTCAAAATCAAACTCCTTAACTAAAATTTTAATTTTTGGTGGTGCACCAGACTGATGCACCACATAACTGAACAATTCAGTTTCATCAGAAATTTTTACCAAACACAATTGTTGAAGACTAGAAGGAGTCATCTCGAAGTGTGCGTCTCCTGGCTACGCTAAACTGAGACTGAACAACCTCCTCAAAACCCAACGCTTGGTTAAACTTACCCCCACCACTATTTTTAGTGGGTCAAGGTCAAATAAAATTACCCTGTGAGCGGGGGATAGAGCACTAATTGATATGTTATTCCATTATCACAGAGTGCTCTATCCCCCGCTCTGTTTTTCCACTTACCAAACAGCTAGTCCATGTCCAAGTCCAATTCATACAAAATAAATAATTTTATCACTTACATTCCTAAAATTTGTTCATTACCATCATCAACCTGCTCAGGACTTCCAATCACTAGACGTTCAGAATTATTATTTTTATTTTGGATTTGTCTTTCAAGAAATTTAATTTTAGATTCCAACAGGCAGATGTAATCAGAAGCGGCTGTCAGGGTGTCGAGCTTGCTGGAACGTTTGCTGATTTTAGGCACTAACAACTGCAAACGGAACATTGCCGCTCGCTCCTTGTAGTTACGCTTTTGATCCGCCAACCGTTTCAAATATTTACTTTTTAAATTTCTGTCCGATTTACCCTTGACCAACTCACTCCTCAAAATACTGTTTTCTTCACCATCATTGGAAGGTCCAGGTTCGGGGGACACCTGTTGTTCAGGTGAACAATAATTTTTATAATCCACCAGCTTCGGAGCATATACATGCCCCGATGGTAAACGCTGCAATTCCAGGTCTCCAACAAACGGATTGATACTGCACATTACGTCTGCCAAGATAAAACGTTCAAAGCAGAATGAGCTCAATGAGTGGGTATAGGAGCTCAGTAATGGTGGGGGGAAACCTGTTGTCACATGATCATTGACTGGTTAACCTTGAAACTAAACATCAGTTTAATACAAAAAAAATAATTTTTTTATAACTTTTCTTCACCATCCAGGACACTGGTTTGGGACGTGTCTGAATAATATTTTTTTTCAAAGAAAAAAAACATTATCCCCAGGTTAAGATATTATATAAATGAACTATTTTTTTTTTTTAATAGCTCATTTATATAATACCCCCCCTCCCTTATTTCAAGAGGGTGAAGAAATAATTTGGAAAAACAACTTTTAATAAAATTTAATTTGGAAAAATAAAATGTTTGGAAAACAAAATTTAAAAAATTACACAAACAGTTTACTTACTCATTGCATTACTCCTGCAAACGCCACACAGTCCTGAGCTTGTTTAAAACTTTCACACGTATCAAGTACCCTCTGTTGGTCATAAATCTAGGAACAATATATTTTTAGCAACCTTTACATGAACGTTCTGGTCTTTATGCCTCATCAAAAAAATGTGAGGTTTCACACAAACGTGTGCTCGAAAGAAATATTTTTGACCAGCATAGAGTCTTTGATAACGTACCTTAGGAATCTGTGTGGTTTTCTTAGGGGCAATGTTAAGCGAACATGAATCAAGAGTGCTCCGCATGGATGCTGTTTTGCGGTCGAAGTGATAGCGGCACAACTCCTCGCCGCTCACAGCCCACCTGGTGCATTTTTGATTTATTTTCGCTCCAGTTATCCAAACATACTCACATTGGCGTTTCGATGCCGCTGCCTTCTTTACTGTTTTTTTCAGACCAGAATTAATTTTACTAACTTTATTGTTTGCAGGTTGCTCCACTTGAAGGTCATTGGAAGTGGAAGGGAAAGAAGTTAAATTTTGTTGGGGTTTGGAAGGGCTATGGACGGGAGAGATAGGATCAAAGGTGGAAAAATAATTTTTGATAGGAGTAGACGGTTTGGAAGGTGACCTCCGTTTCTTCGGCTTCTCGAAAATTTCCTCGTCCGAGTCCAAATTGATGGTTACCAGGCCGGGATCCACACCACTTCCACTTGCCACGGTTGTGACTGTTGGTGTTGTCACAGTACACATAGCTGTCACCGTGGCCAAAATTGTGCGCAGCGTAGTGCTGGCAGTGACGGTAGAGGAAGCGCCGGGTCTCAGGTCCACAATAATTTTTTGTGGCGAAGCGGTCGTGGCTGGCGGCAGTGGAATCTGCGAAACATCAAGAATCGGCATTGAAAGGGACGAGGCGTTCGGCATTGGAGCGGAGGTGACAGCAGGCGAAGTGGTCGGCATTGGAGCGGAGGTCACAGCAGGCGAGGCAGTTGGATAATTCTTGATGCGAACACCCATTTTCACGAGAGCGGTGTAGAGACGGCTAGCAGGCTGCAAGTCTGAAAGCAGAATGAAGCAGCTCGGAACGGCAAAGGATTAACCTAGAACGCTATGTGGTGGGGGCAAACCGGGCACATGTGCCAATGGAAAATTACCAAAGTGCCACCTCCACCCCCGGGGGGGGGCTCGGCCGGTCGGACTTTTCGTCCGGAGCAAAAAAAAATTTTGGTCAAGGTCAAAAAATTTTCCGAAAAAAAAAGTTTCGGGGGGGGGGGCCTCGGCCGGTCGGACCCTCCCCCGGGGGGGGGGGTCACCTACCCCTAGGACTTTAACTCTTGGATGGCTGCTACCCTTACTTATGTGTGAATATAAAATAAGATTTTTTAATCACAGCTCAGACAACCAACGCTTCTACGCATATCGCTCTAAGTCCTGCGAGCTCTTAGGACTCTGGCAAAAATCCGCAAAAGTATTGGCTGACTGTGATTACATGTGAAACGAAAAAATTTTATTTTTTTATTCACACACAAATATAGGTCAAGATCATCCAATAATTAAAAAGAAATTCCCCCGAGGCCTAAGACCGCCGGCGGTCAAAGGCCTCGGGGGAATCTCACAAATTAGGGGGAGGTGAAAAATAAAAAATAATTTTACTTAATTTTGAGTTTCCATAAGGGAAACATGCTACAATAATTTTGGTTCCCCTAACGGGAATCATAAGGTCATGCTAATCATGACCTGGGCCCCATCTTAACCGATAAACTGACATAAAGCCTAACGTACCGGACAGTGTTAGGACCCGGCGCTTCGTGCTGAAGGGTGCCAACCACCCGTATGTTGCCAGTGACGAGTGATGAGGCCCAGCAGCGTCCCTGGCACGGGCGGCCTAGGGGTCGATCCCCAGGGGCCTACCCCCAGGCTCGTTAAGCGCCCTACTACTGTTGTTAAAAAAATAATTATTGAGGCATGCTAAGCCTCAAAAAGAAATTATTTTATGGAGGCTTCTAAGCCTCAAACCTAACACTTTAACTGCCAATTTACAGAGGCTAATCCTCCAAGATACGAATTTTTAAAAATATTTATCTTAGGGACAACCTGTGGGAGATTAGTACAAAGAAATATTTTACAACACAAAAACTTAAACATAGGGGGATTGATGTTACAAAAAATAAATAATTTTTACTTAATTTTGAGTTTCCACAAGGGAAACATGCTAAATAATTTTGGTTCCCCTAACGGGAATCATAAGATCATGCTAATCATGACCTGGGCCCCATCTTAACCAGTACACTGACATAAAATCTAATGCAAAGCACTGACATAAAGCCTAGCGTACCGGTCAGTGTCAGGGCCGACACTTTGTGCTGAAGGATGCCAACCACCCGTATGTTGCCAGTGACGAGTGATGAGGTCCAGCAGCGCCGATGGCACAAGGCCTAACGGTGAATACCAAAGGGCCAACCCAGAGGCTCGTAAAGTGTCATACTATTGTTGGTAAAAAATAATTCTTAAGGCATGCTAAGCCTCGAAAAAAAATTTAATTTTACGGAGGCTTCTAAGCCTCAAAACCTAACAGTATATCTATTTGCATAGGCTAAGGAAGCCAAAAAATTATAAAAACTAATTTTGGGACAACCTGTGGAAGATTAATACAAAGAAATATTTTTCTAAACACAAGACTTAGACTAACACCAACCTGTGGAAACATTAGCACACACAAATATTTTTCACTGCACAACACTTTCACTAAATCACAACCAACACCAAGCAGCAAGCACAAAATAAAATTATTTCCTAACACTACACATGCCATGCCTTAGACTAGAAAAGAATTCCCAATATAATGCGGCGCCAACATTACATTGCGAATCCTATAGGACAGCGCTCCGAACAACCAGCTGGACTGTTCGAAGACAACTGCGACGATGGTTAGGCGGAAAGGACCAAGGTGGGCAGGCCAGGAGTGGGGGAACCGGACCTTGTTACGTAAACAGCCGGACCTCGGCACGTACGGACCTCGACACGTACTTGTTTGCGGCATTGGACAATCCCCAAGAGCTACGCCTGAATACATAACTAGCCGGATCTCATTATACAATACGTGACAGCGGTAAAGAGCCACAATGGATAGTCAGCCAATGTCACTGACAGCGCGGCCTACAGTCAGTGTTGGTTGGGAACAAAATTAAATTTTGTCTCCAGTGTCGCTTGCGGATTACATAACACTTATGTAACCAACCCATGTCTGCCGTCTTGGCTCTCTCTCGATACAAGTCAGTTACTCCCCGGCCGTCTTCCTCAACACAAGGTACACGCTGCGACTCAACGCTACCGGACTTTCTGTGAGTATAATTTTAATTTTTTTTACATCATTCTCTCTTATTATATGACTTAGCAAAATATATCTCTACCTGTTTGCTACAAAATTAATTTTTAATTAGCTCTACAAGTCTACTAATATTTTCACAAATGTTTTTAAATATTTTACTCTCATGATTAAATTTTATTCTACACTGGTGGGTTTTCAACTTAGCTGCAAAACTGAACCATGCCCATCTTGTACAAAATTATTTTTTCTTTTTTAGATATACCTCTTTATTAGTCTTACAATAAATATTTCTTGGACTTAATTTTTGTACAATTCACGCTGTTATTTTTCCACACAGTACGTGTTAATACTTGGGCAGTTCGCAGCAAACTGTTTCCAGACATAGCAACACCAGACCGCTACTTCCAGCTAAGGTGCTACAATTAACTGAGTATTTCAGTTTTATACAAACCTTACTGTGAGACACAGCTATGGCTGAAACTTTGCGGGAAAAATTATTAAGAGTAAAATTTTTGCTGGCCAAGCAAAATAATTCTGTTAGGGTGTCCAAGACTTCCACTTTAACAAAAATGAAAGGCTGCTTTAGGAATAATCCAAAATTTTACTCAAGGGACACTAACATCACTATGGATGATAAAATGTTTCAAAAACTTTTAGACGAGCTAACTTTTGCCAGTAAAATAACGCTGGTGACTCCAATTCCAGACTAAGTGTCAAGGTCACTTAAGAATTAATAAAAAATATTTTTTTTTTTTTGACAAATATTTCCACTCCGGGTAACAGAGGCCCAGCAAAATGACAAACTCGAATGAGTTGTTGGAAAAAAAATATTTTTTTTATTTTTTCGCATTTGACCACTTTACCCCTACCACGCGGCCTGGTACCCGGACGGCACGGTGCTGTCCGGTCAG
This sequence comes from Neoaliturus tenellus, assembly GCA_030545055.2. Classification (NCBI taxonomy): domain Eukaryota; kingdom Metazoa; phylum Arthropoda; class Insecta; order Hemiptera; family Cicadellidae; genus Neoaliturus; species Neoaliturus tenellus. The sequence continues at coordinate 207,102,568 of CM061533.1, read as the reverse complement.
TCGGCGTCCGACTCCCGCGCAGTGATGACACCACCACCACCACCACCATCAACTGTTCACAATTTTGTTTCCAGTTGGGCTTCAGGTTTCTCCAGTGGGTAAGTGGAAATAAAAACTATTTATTTTTTTTTAATTGTAGGTTCTGGGGTAAGGTCAATGACCTCTGGCGGATATATTAGGTCGAGAGTCTGATCGCTGGGGAATGGAAAGAAATATTTTTTTGCACTTTTGTGATTCCTCGAGAAATTTCAATTTCTCGCCGTACTTTGAGGAATCGCAAAAGTGCAAAAAAAAATTTTTTTCTACTCTTGCGTGTCCTTGACCTAATTAACGTCAGTGACGTCATCATGATGACGTCAGCGTTAATGACGTCACCATGACGTCATAGGTATGACGTCATATATCGTCACTATGACGTCATGGCCTTGATGACGTCATCAGTGACGTCATCGTGACTCATTCTGACGTCATCGTGATGACGTCACGTCCCAGAACCTACAAATTGCCACTACTTTGCTGAAAACAAAAAATGCAATAACTCCCGATCCACTCGACCTTTTGAGGTTGGGTTTGTGCCAAATTGCTCAGAATACAAAGTTCTTTAAAATGATGTATCATGACGTAACTCAATGCAGTTTCCCTGACGACCCCCACAAGGGACGTCTTTAATACCTTTAATACCTTTATTGAAATGGCGACCTAACTCAATAGGTAGTTTAAAGCCAAGTATGAATGAGGGATGAGTGTAGGATGATTGTGGCGCGATCTTGTAGTTTTGTTACTGACTAAGGCCAACATTCTCCTTAGACAGGACTGTTAATTCATAGCCCAACAGCCAATGGTATCTAGGGACCTACATTTTAACGTGGGATCCGAACCACAATTTCAACCTCCCATATACGAATTGGTCTAATTATGAGGATGGTACTTATGGATGAACTAGTATTCACTAGTGCGGACGTTAATCCCCACCAGGGAATATCGCATCCACAAGCCATCGCTCATAACTATCCACAATTCGTGACCTCCAAGTAGCTGGATTACAGGACGTCGCCACCGTCCCAGTCATATCTAAATATCTCGTCCTTAAAGATAGTCTTGGGGAAATATGAGACATCATTTTAAGGGGCGTTGCATCCTGAGCAAGTTTGCACTAATACGAAATTAAAAGGTCGAGTGGATTGTTAGTATTCCATTTTTTGTTTTCAGCAATATGATTTTAATACAAAGTTTGATCGCCTACCATTTTTGACTTGGTCATTCTTTTGAGGTCGAGTTTGCGGCATTGTCTTAGAGACGTTTTTATTTGCTGTACACATTGACCAATGCTTACATTTTAGATCTTCTCCCGACTCCTTGTGGTACCGTCCCGCTTTGGGGGTCCAAAGGCAGTAAGTACATTATTAAGTAGTCTTAGTCATTTAAAATAAAATTGAAAAGTTTTAGTTTTGTTACTTACATACTTTTAAAAATATTAAATCGTTTCCAGACTTTTTCCGCCCCATAATTTATAATGGTTCTTAGATTTGGCAACCCGGTAATGGGATCATTGCAAACAAAAATAATTGAATAAATATCAAATCGCAGATATAATTTAGTAAATATGATCTAATAACCTTAAACACCATCTAAAGAGAGTCCTGAAATGTAATCACGTACACAACTAAAAATTGATTTAAGTGTTGAAAAATAAATACGGTATTTAGTTAATTCCAATAATTTATTTAGTCATCATAGTTCATACTTTCAGGAGTTATGAGCAGCGTTTTCTTTGGGGTTTCTTTAAGTTATAACCTATACATGACAATCATAAAACGATCTTACCGGATTACCTATAATGGCACCATTTGTTTTTGTGAAAAACGGATTGTTTGGATCTTAAAAGGGGTACGGGTGGTCTGGGACATATTTATGTCTCTTTTTACATGATTCAGTTAGGACTAAGTAACCCCTTACTACCATGTTCAGATAATTACTACACCACCCTAACATAACCTACGTACGTTGCGTGTGATATGGCAATAATTACCACCCCTGACTGGGGATGTATTGTACCAGCCGCGGAGGAGTGCGGCCCACCTCGGGGATCAGTGGAACATGAGAACATTAAATAAAACCACGATAGTCAAAACTAAAAAAATCAGTACGTCAAAACACCAAAAAAGTCCACTGTCGTTCTCACAAGATGTAAAAGCGTCTATTTTACCATTCTTTCAAAATAATTTTATTTTATTTAATCCCCTTAAAATAACAGTTTGGACGTTGATTTGTTTTTCTGTACATCTTGCACGGTAGTCACTTTGTCACAGTCTCAATTCTACACGTACGTTCATTTCTACTGCATAAATAATTAATCATAAACACGAATTTATTTTATTTTTTTTCTAAAAAACACTGCACTCTTTTCTGTATTAAAAATACACCTAAGATTGAATGCATGGTCTTATAATTATAAAAAAAATTAGGCCAACCATATATTTTAAAAGTGCCAAAACGATTGTTAGTGCGTAATAATTGTTTGATTACAACTTTAAACGAACCCAAATTTAGATATTAGCAGCAAAGGGGTTTTCTCAACCTTGGTTCTCGGGGGTTCTCATCCTCCGCGGGGTTCTCAACCTCCACGGGGTTCTCAACCTCCGCGGGGTTCTCAACCTCCGCGGCGTTCTCAACCTCCACGGGGTTCTCAACCTCCGCGGGGTTCTCAACCTCCGCGGGGTTCTCAACCTCCGCGGGGTTCTCAACCTCCGCGGGGTTCTTAACCTCCGCGGGGTTCTCAACCTCCACGGGGTTCTCAACCTCCGCGGGGTTCTCAACCTCCGCGGGGTTCTCAACCTCCACGGGGCCCTCAACCTCCGCGGGGTTCTCAACCTCCGCGGGGTTCTCAACCTCCGCGGGGTTCTCAACCTCCGCGGGGTTCTTAACCTCCGCGGGGTTCTCAACCTCAGCGGGGTTCTCAACCTCCGCGGCGTTCTCAACCTCCACGGGGTTCTCAACCTCCGCGGGGTTCTCAACCTCCGCGGGGTTCTCAACCTCCGCGGGGTTCTCAACCTCCGCGGGGTTCTTAACCTCCGCGGGGTTCTCAACCTCAGCGGGGTTCTCAACCTCCGCGACGTTCTCAACCTCCACGGGGTTCTCAACCTCCGCGGGGTTCTCAACCTCCGCGGGGTTCTCAACCTCCGCGGGGTTCTCAACCTCCGCGGGGTTCTTAACCTCCGCGGGGTTCTCAACCTCAGCGGGGTTCTCAACCTCCGCGGCGTTCTCAACCTCCACGGGGTTCTCAACCTCCGCGGGGTTCTCAACCTCCGCGGGGTTCTCAACCTCCGCGGGGTTCTCAACCTCAGCGGGGTTCTCAACCTCCGCGGCGTTCTCAACCTCCACGGGGTTCTCAACCTCCGCGGGGTTCTCAACCTCCGCGGGGTTCTCAACCTCCGCGGGGTTCTTAACCTCCACGGGGTTCTCAACCTCCGCGGGGTTCTCAACCTCCGCGGGGTTCTCAACCTCGGGGGGTTCTCGCACCTTGTATGTGCAGAAACGCTGTTTACCATAGACAGGTTAGGTCAAAACTGACAGGACTGCGTGAGGTCACTGAATTTTTCAAGGGAAGATAAAAGAAGTTTTGAGAATTGATATATAGGGTGAATTTTAATGATCCAATAGCATTTAATGATCCTTAAATCCTTAATTTTAATGATCCTTAAATTCGTTCTATATTTGACAGTGTACTTCATATGGGGAACCCCTTTACTTCTTTCTTTTTTTTAAAATTATTTGCCATTTTTTAATATGGTGTCCAAATAAATATTTTTAAATATGGATCCCCCCCTTTATATGTCATTTATGGATTGGTCACATATTTAAAGACATTTTTATAATTTGATATTTTTCTCTGAACTTAGCAGTTCGGAAGCTAGGTGTGATTTAAGTTCAAATTCAATCATATAATAATAACATGGGAAGTAGAGAGTATCCCAAAGTTATCCAACATTTAACTTTTTGATTCAATAATCAAGAATAAAAATTTCTCAATATATTGTATAAGGACAATTTCACTTATACAAATGTATACATAAACAAATATATTTTTTCAATAAAATTATTGTTTTATGTTATTTTGATGGGACTAAAAATGAATTTCAATCGATCCTAGCTCCCTATCCGTTATGTTTAAAAAAAAGTCGGACGATAAAAACGCCTTTAAATAATGTGTAAAATCTAAAAATGACCTAAAATGGGGGTATTGTATTAAAAAATTTTATGTATGCCGCCATATTGGAAAAATTATGGGACTTTTCGAAAATTGAAATGCAAACCTGAAAGCAACATAAAAAAATAAAGGGGGTCCCCTATAAGAAGTGAGTTATAGAATAAAAAAGTAAATACATTGAATCACTTTAAGAAACTCACCAGTTTTTTAAAGGCCACTATTTTTCATCAACTACAAAAATGGGTCCATGCAAAAAAAATAATGAAACAAAAATCTTAACACTCCTACCCTCGAACTTACCATAATTTTTATGCAATCTTGGACAATGTGTTTCATGTACGGTAAAATATTTTGATTGTATAAAATCATTTGTTTTTAACAGACTGAATTTGAATAAGAACACAAAGTGTTCCAAAAAAGGACTAAAAATACATTAAAATCACGATGGATAACAAATTTAACATAATTTTATTGAATATTTACAAAACTATTCACATTCATAAAACTTTTAAAACAAGACCATGTGCTTCCAAAAAACCCAATCAAAACATAAACAAAACAATGTTTACAAAATTCAACAGTGTTATCCCATATGATTAATGTTAGAATTATTAAAATAATTCAGTGTTACCAACATGCATATTGAAAGTTACATTTTCCAACATCCTCCCACCTAAGTTCTTCGAAGAGAAGAACTTACAAAACAAACTATTAAAATCTAGTTAAACACAAAATTTCTTTAAAAGGTTCACATCTTAGTCATCATTGAAAGTCGATGTTTACTAGGTTTTCAGCTCATATTAAGTCTTTTCTGAATCTCCCACCATTTCGAGTTAAATACACGACCAATACAGTTTCTGGATGGAAGATCAGCAAAATTCCTTGATCGCACCAATAAGGTTGTTGTCAACAAATTGCATGTAGCTTCACCAAAATCTGTGGGTATTTTACCTAAAAATGTCCACCCAAACTTTGTTTCAAGTCCAGTGATGGAGCCGTCAGCGAACCTCTCAGTTCTTCCAGTTAAAAACTTTCCGGCATAATCTCCACCAATAAGTAAATCAACCGGGCCAGAGTCATCTAAAACCTTGCTGACGTCAATGCCACAATCTTCCATCTCTTCAATCCATGGTCCTTCCGGAATTGTAGGAAGTGTTCCACATATAATATCAGTTCCTAGAACTTCTATGTTGTCAAGGAATGTTTCATTGCCATCTGTTAAATTTACTTCAAACTTGTTGTGAACACTTTTTCCCCTTCTCATGTCTTGAAAGAGAGAATGGAACAATGCTTCTTTCTTGATAAATTTACTGTTCAATGCATATGCAGTAGAATTGGTTATGTAGGAGCGCTGTGCACAAGTGTCAATAGCTGCACGCACGATTCGCTCTTTTCCATTGGGTCCTTTCAACTTCAATTTGGTGGTGCAAACTATAACCCTTGGATCGCATGAAGAAGGGTTAGCAATCATCTTCTCTTTTACAACGGCTGGTAACTTTTCATTCTTGTTTTCAATCTCTGTGTTTCTTTTCTTTGGAGATTTTCCTTGATTTTTCCACTCATAGTACGGACACAGTAGAAGTGCATGCTTCTTGTCACAAATCATGCATGTCCTTTGTAGTTTACATCGCTTAGCAGAATGTTTCGGGAACAAACAAAGGTAACAACATCGCTTATCCCTTACACATCGTACTTTATCTTCAAGAGACATTTCTCTTGCCTTGAAGCAATTAGTACTTCGATGCGGTCCTCGGCAGAAGATACACTCTTTACGGTGGTTTGCAATTAATAGTTCTGCTGCTGAAGGAACTAATGAGTTTGGTTTTGTTAAACCTTCAGTCTTACTTAAATCTTTATTTATACTCCTCGCATCGTCAGTTATACCGAATTTGCTTACAGCCAAAGCGATCCTCTGTTCACTTTGTACCTCTGATTTGATAAATGAACGAAAACGCGAGAGTCTTTGTTCTGCATCACCTGTGTCATCACACAAACTACTTCTTTGCCATGCGCGCAGGAAATCCTCAGGCATACATGACTCTAACATGGGACAAATTATTGCCGCACATTTACCTGATGTTAGTCCTAATAGCTCTAAAAATCGCAGCTGACATTCAAGTTTATCATATACATCAAATAACTTAAAGTGAGGGGCCTTAGCATTTTTTATGATAGTCTGTAACAGGTCTCTGGTGTAGAAATCTATCAGTAAATGCTCCCTCCCAAACCTCTCTTTAAGGGTGTCGACTACAACATTGTAGTTATTGCAATCTTTAGTGATGGGGAAACTGTCGACTACCTGTTGTGCCCTCGACCCTGGTTTCATGGACTGTTTCAAAATTCTAAACTTGTGAAATGTAGCAATTGATTCATCCAGATGAATGGGCTCAAACTGTCCCCAAAACGGCAACCAATTTTTCAATTCCCCATCAAAAGGTTCAATTTTGATTGGAGGAAGTTTAATGGAATGACCAACACAATTTAGCGATTCACTACATGATTCAGTATTTTTATTTGACTCGATATCTGCAAGTTTAATTCGCACTGACTCTACTTTCTTGCCATACTCTTCGGTTTGAAGCTTCTCTTCTTCATAAGTTTCATCAGCCAATTCCTCATCCAACATTAGTTCCAAAATTTTTGAATCTGCTTCTTGGAGCGCTTCCCAATCTCTTTCAATTACTGCAAAAGCAGATCGAGCGTCCACTAGCTGTTTTTCATTCAAGTGCTGTACAACTAGATTACAATTTCTTGTAATAGCACTTCTTAGGATTTTTCTTGCCTTCTTTGTCCTCTCCATCGTGACAGGCACTCACAACTGATAACTATGGTTGTTATTTCAACTATATTATCAATATTTTAAGTTTCTTGCCCCACGTTGGGCGCCAGATGTTCCAAAAAAGGACTAAAAATACATTAAAATCACGATGGATAACAAATTTAACATAATTTTATTGAATATTTCCAAAACTATTCACATTCATAAAACTTTTAAAACAAGACCATGTGCTTCCAAAAAACCCAATCAAAACATAAACAAAACAATGTTTACAAAATTCAACAGTGTTATCCCATATGATTAATGTTAGAATTATTAAAATAATTCAGTGTTACCAACATGCATATTGAAAGTTACATTTTCCAACACAAAGTTTATACTATATATTTTATGTTCTTTTTTTTCAATTTAGTTCAAAATAATTTAATTTCGAGATTTTGGAACCGACCTTTGGTCAGTAATTTGAGACAACTTGCGTGAGACACCTTTTACAGGGAACGTGCCCTGAGAGTTAGAAACAGAATTGCCAAATTTGTTTGTATTCGTAAAGCAAACGGCATCGAGGTGAATCTCCAAAGAGGAAGTTTGGAACCAAAGTTTGGTGTGACCCTGTCGTTGGCGTCATGTGTGGTTAACGCTGTCCTTAAGTTCTGAAAATGTTATAGTTTAATTACCTCTGTTTGATTGCTGTGTATAGTCTATGCTTACACATAGAATATCAAAAATGTTCTCTTTTTGGTTTTTGGCGAAATATCTTTAAAAAATACTCTTGTTGCATTAATATAAACACAATAATGAAATTTCAATAGTACCTTTAACTCATTTAATGACTTACAAAGCTAAATTAGCAAAAACCATGTGTGTATTATTTGTATACATCATAGATTGTTGCTGATTAAAATTGCAATAAATTGATTAAGAATTAATATATAACTATTAGCGTGGACTAACTTTGCTTTTCACCTTTATGTAAATTTTAAGGATTGCGATTGTTAATGAGTTTTATCAGCTTATTTTCTTATCAGATTTAATTAAATCCAAAAAAAAAAAATGTGGAATGTGGTTATGAAAAAAAAAAATGTGGTTATGAAAAAATGTGGCATTAAAAAATGTGGTTATGAAAAAATTAAAGGTCAAATTTCTTTAAAATATTTAAATTATTTAAAGCCCAAGTTCTTAGTTTGACCGTATTAAAAACTTCTCTATTGTTTAGAGCTTCTTAACTATGAAAATCAAGTTTCTTGCTGCCCCAGTTTATTCAAGTTCTGTCTTTTTCTTGTTTGATTTTCCTTTACTGAAGTTTCCATTTTCCTTACTGGTCATGGAAAAAATTTAAATCGAGTTTCAATTTATTCGTATGGGGAAATAAGTTATTAGTCGCAGCTTATCTCAATAAATTTTGGTATGTCCCTTGACTAGGGGCCGGGGGTAGGAGAAATATACTTTTGTCTTAAAACTCCATGGCAACAAACCTACATAGACCCTACTAAATCCCATATTATTCTAAAAAATACAATGTTTATGGGAAATGGATAGATAGTAATGCTGTATCCCTCCTTAATCAGCTGATCAGCTTATTTCTTCAGTTGTCGATTTGGAATGTTAACGTTTTGGGACTTTTTAACAAATCATTATCTTTCCATGGCAGGTTTGTCTATGCAGTTTTATTATGGTTTCATAAAGAACAATTTCGAAATGTGTTTTTTTTTTAACTTTATAGACAAATAATGCAGTTTAATATTATATATTTTCCTATGTGGTTTATATTAATAATAATATGACAAAAAAATTGGTTGAATAAATAAAAAAGATCTATTGGAAGTTCGCTGAGTACGAAAGTGTGCTGCGACGGGGTACTATAAACTCCTTGAACTATAACTATAATCACAAAATAAATCGGAAATATTATCATGGCTTTCCATCAGAGGGTGCGCAAAAATGTTATATAAGCATGGCTTTTTTTGTTTTTGTTTAGATATGTATGCCACAAACGTAATAGTTCCAAACGGACGAGTATCATCTACTTTATTTTAATGAGACCTCTTAAACTCAACTATACTTCAGACTTCTGATAGAGTAAACTTCGAACCATCAACTTTTTTTTAAGTTACATAATATTTCGAGAGCCATTAAAAGTTTTTAAAACTTTTCTTAAGTCAAATCAATGGTAGCCTTGTATTACTTTCAAAAACAAAAATACACAATTTTTTTTCTTTAATACTACTTACAATTTTTAATTCCCCACTACCTTTTTTTAGCACATCCAAAAATTACGGATTTGACTCAGTAGAAAATAAAGATTTAAAAAATATATTTTTTATCTACAGTTCACCCGGTTGATCTTTAGAATCATGTTCAGTCCTGCATACCATAAGTAGGCTAACCTATATATTTAAATTTTTAATAACCTTGTTTATTAAGTTTTAAGGCTGATTAATGTATTTCCATCAAACCACATCGATATAACATGTTTCAGACCCTCAATTTCAACAAAGAAAATCATGCTTTTGAGGTTTAGGACAGAACACTTAGGGCCCTATAACTTCCCACTGGAAGAAAATAGAAACCAGCAGCTGTGAAGTGTTTGCCCAGAAACCAACCGAAAATTCAATGCATTCCGCTATGGAAGAAATTGTTATGCTTTGTTCGTTTATAGGCAAATATTTTTATACAGAATTTAATGCATAATGTAGTGAGGTTAAAAATATGGTTCGTAACTCGGCTGAGAACGTTTTGACTGCCTTCGATCGTTTCAAGTTCTCGACTTCATCTGGAATTTCAAACACGATCTCGAGGCCGGCAAAACGCAAATTTCTGCCCTTGTAAAGAATTAGTAACAGACAGGTTAACCGAGCCTTGCTCGTTGGTTTCAATTCACTTTTGTTATAGTGTCATGGTAATAAAGCTATAAAATTTCCACCAACAACCAACTATACTTCTTCACAGTTAACAGCTGTTTCAAAAATACTGTTTAACATTGATGTTCCTTTCGTTGTTATTTCGTTACCTAAATAGCAACCCATAAGACTAATGTAAAAAATTACGATTTTTAAACCGAAATTTAGACCAAATTCGATTTTCCTGGGATTGAAGCTGTTTCTAAACTTATTGGCCAAAACACTCTTAAATGCAAAGTTTAAGCAAAATCTACCCGCTAAATTTTGAGATAGTGGAGCACACATCCCTTCAGACAGCGCTCGTATTATAGTATAGGATTATATTAACTTACAAACTAAGATACTGCATGTGAGATCATGTCAATTGCCGCTCATTTTACGGGGAAATTATGAGACATACCAATAAGAATTAGAAAATGTATTGATTTTTTTGACATAGTTCCGATGTCTGGCGCGCTAACCACTACGTCACAAACTCACCCATTAGTAATCAAACTTATTGTGATTACTGTCCAAACCAACACATTATTGTTAGGTGAACTTTTAGCATACACAATATATATGTTATTAGAGTGGAAAAACATCCAATCAGAAGGAAAGACTCACACCAAACGTCTTCCAACGTGATATGCTTGAGTAAATATTTTTGGAAGCCAGGTGGGTAAGACCATTTATCATAGAGGAAATGTTGGACTCGGCTGGACACTTAGCAATGCTCAGAAACCAAATAACCCCAGGAAATATTTCTGGTAATAATTTCGGAAGGCCCTGAATTGTAAGACTGAGGGTTTGGGAAGCGTTTATGTCTTCAATTCAGTATGGATTTAAACTTCTGGTCTTGAAATATCAACCTACCCCCTTCATTAAGAAATTTCTGTAATAATATAAATTAGGCCTACTTGATTTTCACGCTATTTAACGACTTTAATAGGGAGGTTTTAAATTCAATTGATCCTAAATTTTACCAACGAAATTTTCATGTATATATTCAGCATTTGTTCGGTTGAATGTTTTATGAATAATGAGTGGACAAAAATATAACCTGTGTACTTTATAAATGAAAGTAGCTGATTGTTTTATTTGCGTTATATAATTAGAAATACATGAAAGTTAATAATAAAGTTCTTATTCTATTCTCAGTTAAGCTAATATCCCTAATCGTGTTTTGCAAATGTTCATAGTATAAACAATTGCTTTTAAAAGTATATGTTGACACTTTTATATTAAGTGAATGGTTTTAAATTATTTGTACAAACGCTCAACAAATCTTCTAGTCTTAATGTAAAATGTGCAACTCTGTTTGCAAAAGCATTAAAAAGCTTTTAGGGTAATCGTCTGAATCTCATCTTCATAATTGCTGAAGGAGTTGTAAAAGGCCACAGGAACTTGGATTCAGTTCTCGTAGGTTGTACCCAACTTTACACTCTTCGCTAAGCAGTGTAATTCAATTTGTCATTTCTCTACTTTTTTCTTTTGTGTTTTCTAAAGATAAAATATCTTGCAACGTCCATAAAGAATATCTTTGACTTAAAATACAAAATGTGGTTAGTAACTAATTAAAACTTTTCATTAAATATTTAAGGAGTTCAAATTATTTAATTTTTTCCATACTGCATCACCTTCAAAGGCATAGTACACGTTCCATTACAACGAATTGCTTTTGTATGCAGTTGTGGTCAGAGTAACAAAGTGAAGCCACGAACTTCTACATCTGTTGTTGCTGAGTCCCTTGACATATATAACTAACACTATAAAAAGTCGTTTTCTTTAGTTTCATTTTACTGATAACAGTTTTGTATGCAAAATATTTTAAATACTTCAACCATCCATGCATGGAATCATATTATTCTTGAAAAACTAATAAATAAAAACTATGTAAAACTTATAATTACAGTAGATTTTTTTAAAATTCATTTTACAAGAAGTAAATTTGTTCATTACATTTTTAATTAATCGTTAAATTTACGACGATGAACACATTTATGAAATATTTGTAACATAGAGTGTTAACTGATTAAAAATTCCTAAAATGATCAATCAATTCTGGATGTTATTTTCCCTGACCTACTTATCAATTTCACACAATATCAAAGCGCTAATGAATCATCACAACATGGACTAGAGTTTAATGCAAATTCCATGTCACTCGGCAACATTAAGCTAATGTATGACATTTATGCGAAAATAAAATTGTATTATCACCAATTGGAATATAACGAAAAACTATCATATTTTGCCTATAATGAGATGAATTTTAATCAGTTTGTTGCTTTATTTTTAATTTGATACATTTTTACTCCTATTGATTAATAAAAAATAGCGCTAAAATATAAATCTACAAAAAATAGTTTTTTTTTAGAAACAAAACTAATCTTAATAGGCAAGCGTTATTTTTTCCCAATTTGTTCTTGGCTCGTGTACATCGAAGGAGAAATAAGCTTATATCGTTAGAAACTTATACCGGTAAGTGTCATGTAGATGAGCAAAACCACATTATCATTGATGTTACGCCCTAGACTAGAGGCTTTCAATGTTTCAATATTAATCTTATGGAGGAAGGACAAATGTTTAAATCGTTATACAACTAGCTGATCTAAAATAACAAATGCTAGCAATTGGGTGGGAAGAAAAGATGTTGGTTATAAAATATTTCTTTTACTAATTAGGTCCAGATCAATTGACATTTTGGTCGAATTGTGACTTGTAAGTGTTCTCAATGTAAGCTACTCAATTTACTGAGTGATTCATCTTTAATAACGTAGAAGTGATTCTTTGACTCTTTATATTTTGAACACTTTCATTCACTGGTTTTATTGTGAAAATTTAAATCGCTGCTTCTTAGTGTACAAATGAGAGGCGTGAAAATTGTATTCTCGTACTTTTCAATGCTCTTTTAGATTAAATCCAACCTATAATCTATCTCTAAACATTTTGAAGCTAAAGTATTTCAATTAAATTTACATAATAAGAAACTCATTCGTTAATAAATATTTACCGAGGTTACTATGGTTATCATGTTACCGTTAGCAGAATTTTGAACATTTAATTTTCCACCTACTACAAGAAAATTATATTTTGTTTCTATGGAAACCTACATTGGAACTGTTATTTCAATCAATTTACCAGCAAACCACGAGGATGGTGAGCAATGGGTAAATTTGGTAAGGACGAATACTTATACAGGGTGTGGCAAAAAAAACCGACCTATTTTCTCTTATGCACTATTCAGCGACAGGACGTCTGAGGGTGGTGGGGGTGGGCTTATTTTAAAGCAAATTTTATGCCATTTCAGCAGTCATTGGTTAGTGGTCGCCTAACCTACATGTTTACATTAAGCATGTCAAATAACACGCTTTCGTTATCGTGGCGTATTTTGTGCTTCTCGTCAGTAAACATTAACATTTCTTTATCAGCATTTAAATCAATCATCTGTTTGTCGAAAAGTTTTTGCTTTGCATGGTCAGTGGGCTTTTTTAATGAATAATAGTCAATTAATTGGCAAGGATGGGGATTAAGATCGAACCACAAATTTTTTCAAACCGAATGGTCAGCCATGTTCAAGGCATTTCACTAGCCTACCGGTTGGCGTCTTGGACTCTGGTTCAAGATGTCACCGGTTCGATTCCCGGGGTGTCCACAACAATGTGATGGGTTTGGAATACTCTCCCTTTAGCGTTTAGTGTACATTGTACAATTTTTTTAACAAAATGCCTCTGGCGTAGACACTAGCAAAGCACTAGCCTTTATTTCTGGCCGACCGACGAGGGCTGTTTTCCAAACAGCAGCATGGACTCTTATCATGTTCTCTGGTGTCCGCGCTGACCTTGGACAGCCTGTTGGCTTAGTTTTCAACTCAAAACAAGTTGATCTAAAGCTATTAACCAACTGCATAACTGTGCTAGGATACAGAATTAGAAAAAGGTTGACCTGATTGGAAGAATGCACGAAACTACCGCTGAGTAGCAATGATTGAACCACCAATATTGAAATACGTCTTGATAATGAGCTAGCGTTGTTCAAGCGACCAGTACTCCATAACTACTAAAATGGCATAAAATTTGCGTTAAAACAAGCCTACCCTCAACTTTCTCAGATGTTCTGTCGCTGAGCGGTGCGCGAAAGAAAATAGGTCGGTTTTTTTGCCGCACCCTGTAGTATCACCTTATACATTATTAAAGGTTACAGGGTTTTCATAGTTTATGGTAGTGTTGGGGATAAGCTGGGTGAATGGGTGATTATCTCTGGGTTGTTTATTTGTACCTTGAATCGAGACAAGCATATTTTACAATATAACCAAAGATATCCACTGCCTAGTCTGTCCATCCGTTTTGCTTGGCGGGTGATAGGTTCAAAACCACTTGAGGTATTTTGATGATATTTTGCGTGACTGTTACGTGCATTAAGACTGTCATTTATGTATTCTGACATTTATTTCTACTTATTACCATTTCAAAATATCGGAAATTTCATATTTTAAAAGATAAATTATGAAATCATGTGAAATATTATTTAAGTAGTATCTTTTAAAATATGAAAACGTGATTGTTTAGAAGTAATCTTTTCATAAATAACTGAAAAATCTAGATTCTCTTAAATGAAAATACGGTTTTGTTTAAAAATATAAATGTTTTGGTTCAAAAATATTTAAATTTTTTTCATAGGATGTTTGGTTCAAAATTATTAATTACTAATTAATAAAGTTTTACACTTTTTATTTTATTATATTTGAAAATGTAAAACGGCCTCAATTTTTCACAGAATATGACAGAAACGTTAAAAATCTTATATTATTGACGTACATGATAGTAAAGCCATTGACTATGTACACTAACGTGAATAGACCTCTCATCCAATGCACTTAGTTTGAGGCAAAAATTTGGAAGTTTCGTGTACGCGGCGCCAGAGTCGCTGTCATCGATGTTGTTAATATTCAGCTGGATTTACAGTGCTGCTAAAACACTTTACTAAAACATAAACATAACTCTCAGTTATAAAATGTTTCATCCTTGGTTGAGAAGAGTGGTAATACTGATTTACCTATCAAATGTCACTTGTACTTTATGTACGCCGCAGAAGATCGCACCACCATCAATAGGTTTCAAACCCGCCTGTGCTATGAGAAGTCTATTCACGTTATTGTCAAAGGTAACAACAAGAAAAAAATCAATATACCTAAAGTATTTTGAAGATCTCACGAGCTAAGCAAATATTACATTGACAGACATAATACTAGGCAACAAAGACCCATGGTTATACTGTACAATATATATTTTTGTCTCAATGCAAGGAACACATGCTGTATACAAAAGGGTTCCAGGGAGTTCCATGACCGTGAAATAGATGCCAAAAATATAAACATTATAGTTGATGGTATAAAAAATAAATTTGTTTTATCGGCTTTGCAAATAATTGATGACATTAAGATACACAATTAATTTTAATCACATTTGATATTTTCACTTCAATGTTTTTGGCAGATATGTGTAACTTACATGCTGTGTAACTTAGTGCCATAGTGCTTTTATTGATTTATTAATATACACAAACAAACTTTACTAACCAATTTACTAATCGATTAGATATTCCCCATTTTTATTTAACTATCACTGCTTCGTCAATATATGACGAAATTTCCCTTTCTCCTAGAATGTTAAAGGAGTGCTGAATACCATACCATTATATTAAGTCGTTCAATTACTTTTAAATATTGCTCCTTGGGTTTAATATTGCTAACTGAAACTATTTAAAAACTCAAAATTCAAGTGATACTTCGTATGATTACTTCATTTATAGACTAGTAAAAACCACAATTTTCCTTTCCAACCTTTTTCACTTTGTGTTTGAGAAAACAAATATTTCACTTGCCTTTCAGAGCATTGAAATGCAAATAGAACCTCTCCCTTCTTTACACAACAGTAAATTACTTCCGTACTTGACTTTTGGAGGTGTCTTCTAAACATGTGGATATTAGAAATGTCATCTCAACCTACAAGAGCTCTACCCTGTGTACCACAATATTGTGAAATAGAAGGTTAGTAATAAGAAAGAGTCGTGTATATATACATTTTTAACTCTCATACCAAGCTTCAAATAAATACCCCCCGTCGCAGCAGACCTGCGTACTCAGCGAATTTCCAGATTAGTAATATTAATTTTGACCAGCTAAACTTGTAAACACAATTTCATCACGTGCTCATAAATAGGGAAATAAATGTCTATTCTCCTTATGATAAATATAGGGAAAGAGTATGCAGGTATGCTGCCATGGGGGACACTAAAAGTAGGTTTTTAGCATAGAAAAACTTTATTTCGACCATATAAAGCCGTATAGTAAGTTTCATCAATATGTGTCCATAAATAAAAGAGTTTGCCTATTCTCCATATGATTAACATTGGAAAAGAGTATGCAGGTTCGCTGCCATGATAAGTACAAAAACCAAGATTTTTTACCTTAAATGGATAAATTTTAACCAAATGAAGCTAAATACCAAGTTTCATCCAAAAATATTGGTTAATAAGTGAAATATTAACACATCCTTATTCTCCATAAGATTAACATTGGAGTCCCAAAAGACAATGTACTGTCTTTAGACTTTGTAATATCTCGGTAACCAATGGAGATAGAGCAAAGCTTCAAAATACTAAATTGTGTGTTTTTTAAGCTAAATCCAATGGTCAAAATAAAAATTAAAATTTTTTAAAATTTACATATGAAAAATGCGAAAACCCCATTTTTGGGGTACAAAACCCCCCAAAACTACCCCTTCCAGTGGGTCGATATGTCTGGTTTTCGAACTCATCCGAATAAACGTAGGATTACACATCTCTACCAAATTTGGAGTCGATCGGACCATTTTTACGAGAGTTATCGTGTCTAGGGACACATATATATATACATATATATATACATATATTAGATTTGATATTGATAGGGCTACTATTATTATACTAAAAATCATTATAAACCAAGTACCCTTTGTTTGAATAAAAATTCTTTTATTTATAACACCGACATGTTTCGGACCTTAAGGCCCATGATCACGGTGGATTAACTTAATACATGATAACCTCTTAATAAAATAAAATAAATAAACAAAATATAGACTGCTGATTTTTTGCATATGTTTAAAATGAATTGTTTTGATATTATTATTTTGACCTTTGGTTTTCTCCTATTTGTATGATTTTTTCATAGATTGGATTTTGGTTGTTAACTTGCATTGTATTTATTAAATTATTTTTATCTTTCTTACTGAAGGAATATATATAAAACTCTTCTTTTACATCTAGTTTTTTTTTTTTTTTTTTTTTTTTTTTTTTTTTTTTTTTTTATAAATATATATATAAATATAATATATATATTTTTATACATATATATATATATATATATATAAATTTTAATAACTATTATTTTTGGTCTCTGGGCACCTCAAAACGAAAAAGTAACATGGTCCCGGGCTTAGGTCTTACCATGAGACCTACGGTAATAGCTTATTCCCTATGGGAAATTCGCTAATAAACTAAAATGTGTAATGTTTGAAAATGATAACACTATATAACAATGAAATAATGCGTTTGTTGTCTTAAAAGTGCATAAATTAAACTGACTTAAGGAGCTTCATTATTATTTACCCTTTACCTCACAGCAGTAAATCTCAATGTAGAATAAACGAAGAGTTGTGTTGACGACTCTACCACCTGAGGGTTGAAACAATATTTCTTTATCCATGATAATATAATTGACATGTTCTTGTTTGAAACACAATTGCCCTTTTAATTAATAGGTAGATTAGTTTCTTTTACACTTGAAAATTAAAATGATAATGAATTTGGTTCCTCAAGTGCTTTACATTTTAAACAGTATAACTTACATTTTTTTCATTTAATCATTTTACGATTTATTTTGATAAGTCTGTATCTCAACAAATATTTTTTATTGAAACGCGAACAAACATTCTGTTTATTTGGAACATTTATAACTGAAACGTCTTTCCCATCAAAATTTACAATCGATTATCGTTCTTCCTTTGAAAACCATTGAAATTTGAAAGCCTAGGTAGCCCCGGAGAACGAATATTATCAAGGATTTCTTTTCTGCTCATCTACAGGACACTATCATTAAAAAAAATGTGCGCAGATATTCTTCCAATACAAACAAGTCGAGAAAAAAGGGTGAAAGGTTCTGTGCTTGACTATAAATATCTTTAGGCTGAAATAATAAAATGTCTTCCAACGCTATTCGATATAGTTACACTTACACTGTAATTGTAACTGTAAAGTCGGTAAGATCTTTATAGGATCTTTCATATACAGAGTGGAAAAAGTCTGGATACGATTTAATATTTTTTAAAGTATTTAAGTAACAAAACAAAAACTTTGCAAATTAATTTTGAGTACTTTATAAAGTACTTATTGTCCTTGGACTTCCAAAGGAGACGGTCCACAAGGAGTCAGAAGAAAATCTTAAATGTATAGGTCAATATATACATCAAAGTAAAGGGCTCTAAGAATAGAGAACAATGCCACAAACCCGACTCTCAAAAGAATGACCGAGTCAAAAATGGCAGGTGATCAACGTTTCCATTAAAACAATGGTACTGAAAGCAAATAAACGGTATCAGATAACTGACACATACTTTCTCCCGACAATATAAAAACATGTGTTAAAAGCTTTAAACATTAATGTCTAGTTGACTCTGTCGGATAGCTACCAGCTGAGCAGCGCGAGCTTGACCGGGGCCTACAGTTTTCGTAGGCCCCGGCTTGACCCTACGCGCATCTGTGACTTTTAACAACGTACTGCGTTTACCGCTAAACGAAAAATTGTATTTTCTCCTCAACCACTTGACGTAGAGCAATAATTTAAAGTACTGGATTATTTAGTTTTTTGAGCTTGATTTAATGGTGATAAGTAAAATTTATTTTGAGACAACAGCTATTTTGAAAATCAAAAAAATTGATTTTTAAAACACTTTTTACTCCATAACTTTTGAACGCGCATTTTCTCGGAGATGCGGGTGATGTCATTTTATTCATCATTTTAAGCTGAATAAACCACAAAATTTTAATCAAAATCGTTAGAGCCGTTTTTGAGAAATTTTGATTTTTGACGATTTTTGAGGGTTTTTGGGGGTAAAATACCCTTAAAAATCAAAAATTCAAAAAAATGAAAAAAACGCCTGGAATTATCGTGAATTTGGACCTATATACCAAATTTCATTAAAATCGGACCATTAGGGCATTCTCTAGCTCTGTTTACATCCTGACACACACACACACACACACACACACACACACACACACACACACACACACACACACACACACACACACACACACACACACACACACACACACACACACACACACACACACAGACATCACTCCGAAAACCACTTTTTTGGACTCAGGGGGAACCATAATGGATAAATCCACCAACAACTCAAATTCGAAAATTTTGACGAAAACAATACTTTATCCATATACTATGGTATAGGGGGAGAAAGTAAAAATGCAATAACCCCCGATCCACTCTACTTTTTGATGACGGGTTTGTAACAAATTGCTGAGAATGCAAAGTTTTTTTTAAATAATGTATCATACGCCGTAGCCCAATGCAGTTTCTTTGATGACCTTTCACTAGGGACGTCCCTAAAGGAAGTCTTGGAAAAAACTTCGTGCGGCATATGATACGTCATTTTAAAGGGCATTGCATTGTGAACAATTTGCCACAAACCCGACCTTAAAAAAATCTAGTGGATCGGGAATTATTGAATTTTTGGCTTTCAGCAATATGATATTAATAAAAAGTTTGATCACCTGCAATTTTTGGCTCGGTCATTCTTTTGAGGTCAGGTTTGAAGCATTGTTCTCTATTCTTAGAGACCTTTTATTTGATGTGCATAGATAGTAAAAGTTCTTGATAACTTATGCTTACATTTAAGACTTTCCTCTGACTCCTTGTGGATCGTACTTGGAGGTCTGGGTTGGAGGAGGTTCGAACCCTTAAAGGTCGAACGGCAATAAGTACTTTAGGAAGTACTCAAAATCAATTCGCAAAACATTTGTTTTGTTACATAAATACTTAAAATTTTTAAATCGTTTCCAGACTCTTTTTCTCCCCTGTGTATTTGCTGTCTAGTAAAAGATTACAGTTAAGAGTAAATATATAGAGTAGTGTCGGAAGACGTTTTATTAATTCAACTAGTATACTTGTTGCTCGAAATCGAGCAATTTATTTTAATACAGTACAAATGTTACTTTAGCTCTAAATCAATAACATCCGACCAATCCAATAATGAGAATATCTGTAATCGCCAATAACTACACGTAATTTCAGCTGATTATTATCAGATGTTTTAAAATGCTTTATTCAATCCCAATGATATTTTAAGGGAAATTTTTTTATTTCAATGGTGGATAGCGCCTTTACTTTCAGTCCGATTCTCATCAGTTTTTGGCGGAAACAACTACAAACCAAGCCCCATCCAACGACACCAACAACTTGAAAATCGATTAAAAATTGTTGGAGGAGTTCTCAACACAAAAAAAACCCTTGGCGTATTAAATAAGTATAGATCTGAATAACAATACCAACGAATGGCCGTGCCACTACGGGAAATTACGTTACAGTATGCTAAAGTGAAGTTATGAAAACATTAACAAACTTCTCTGAGCTGACTACTAAAAAGCTGTATATTTCAACTGAGTTTAACACTTCCATATGGCCCGTTATTTAAGTAATGCTGCCATGTTAGGCGGTATTTTTATGGCATATATATATCAGCTGATAGTTTACTACACAATGGAATTTTAAAGCTAACATCTATACGAGCTAATTAAAAATAACACCGGGGCTGTAGGACTTAACCCTAGGCCCGGTCACACATTTGAAAGAAATTCTGTAAATCTGAATTATTCTCTTTAACTTGACACATAATCCATGAAGGACGGTTCATTAGTTACTGAAAACTTGGCGTTTCAACCGTGTAGAGGATATTCTTTACATTTGCAATGAATACAATCAAGGTCATTAAGTGTTTTTATTAATCGTATTCGTATTTTTAAATACTAATTGTTAATGCTTTCAATATATCAAACTGGTAATTTTTTTACGGTACTTACATAAGTTACTTGTAGCTTATCAATAAAAGACTTAATTTTCAATAACGCAAAGAAATTCTTCTTGGCCGAAGCAGAATATTAGTGACGTTAAAAAAGAAGTGACCAACGTATACCGGTGAGTCCTAGGAGTCCCTCTGTAATGTTGGAGGGAATGAATGGCTCGCACTACCGCAGAGTGTTGTTGCACTACCTATTGGGTTCTAACTTCAGAACCTTTGGTTCGCGTGTGGCATGACTGCAGAGGTCAGATTCTAAACTACTACAAATTTTGAAATCGTTAAACAATATCGGAAATCGGTGATGAGCAACCGGAGGCTGGGGATCAGGCACCTGGAATAGGAAATCTACGCTATATAAAGTACATATCTTGAGTTTGCAATCTGAAAATAATAACATAGCAAAGAATTCTTTTCAAATGGATAACAAGTTTGTGAGAAAATCTGTGAATACAAGCATATCTCCAAGAAATCCTCAAGAAACCAATTAATTGTCTCCAAAAGTGCCGAACAAGTACAGGCCCAAGGTATTAGTTAAATAGATCAAAATGCTCAAAAACATTAGTAGCAGAGCCCCAACAGTTGAGGAAAAGTCTCAGTTGTGATCGTAAATTGAAAATTAAATTTTTCCATGACCTTCAAAACGGCATAGTCAAATTTAAGTACTCTTTATTCAAGCCATGACACCCGAAGTATTTGTAGTATTTTACGAGAAAGGTCTTTGTTAAGTCTTATATAGGAGTGTGGGAGAAGAACCATATACTCGTAAAAAGGACCGATATCGACCTTATTCTTGCCTAGCAGATGTTGAGGGCACAGAAATAAGTTCTTTCCAAAAAAGAAGGCCTAAGCAAAAAAGACTATTATAAGATAAGCAGGGGGTTTCCCATATCATCCAAACGAAAAAGGCCTCTAAATCATAGAATAGAAGTCGAGTGGTGCCGATTTAACCATGTGCTTACATGTCTTGAAGAGAGAGGAATAAGGTGCTTCCAGAAGAGTTAAAAAACCAGAATATTTGCACAAGTAAATAAATTTTTTGGAATAAAATACATGAAATTTTTTTTAGGGAGAGGCGGAAAAATGCATTACGCACACAGGTGGCCAGCCTGTAGTGTGGGACTCCCCTAAAAAACGGGTTTACCCACTAATAAACCTCCTCTACTCTTTAGGAATCTAACCTGGAGTTGTTTATCACATTACGTCAGGCTAGGCCTAAATTTGGCTTACGCCCGTGGGGCTCGCTCCTTATCCAGCCGCTCGATCAAGGGATCTGGGCCACTTCGCGGTCCAGATCGGTTTTCTTTTCCAGGAGGATGCCCCGGACGAACTGTGACAAACAATCCCAGTTGCCCTCATCCTCCAAAATCTTTTGGCAGACCGAGTCCACCGAAAATGCACCAAAGATTTGTGTGGCCTCCAGGCGGGGCCCTTCCCAACGGGGAGAGCGGAAGAATGTGTGTTCCGCATCGTCGGGAACACCCGGGCAATAAATGCAGTCCGGTGAACCGGTCTTTCCCATCCGGTTCAGGTACGACCGAAAATAGCCGTGACCTGTCAAAAATTGGGTCAGGTAGTAGTCCACCTCCCCATGCCGCCGTTCCACCCATGGTTGGACCTGCTTGATAAGTCGCGCAGTCCATCGTCCTCGGGTGTCACGCTCCCAGCTGTGTTGCCACTGCTGGAAGGTTCGGGAGCGCTCTTCTGTTCTTGCCGTGTCCTTGCCGATCTCGCCTTGTCTCTGATAAATCGCCTTCCTCTCTCCAGCCAAGAGCTTGACAGGAATGACTCCGGTGACCACCAGGACGGCAGGCTCGGACACTGTCCGGTAGGCGGAACACACCCGGAGCGCAGCTTGACGCTAAACCCGGGCGAGTAGCACCTGTAGCACTCCTTATCTAGAGCGCCTGCCCACACCTCTGCCCCGTAAAGGAGCACGGACTGGACCGCGGACATCAACAGACGTCTTCTGCTGGATCGGGGACCCCCGACATTGGCCATCAGCCTACTAAGGTAAGTGACTACCTTAGCGGCCTTGTCCGCCGTACGGAAGATCTGATCCCTCCAGCTTAACTTGGTGTCCACCATAACCCCGAGGTATTTGGCGGCACGAGTTGATGTGACCACCTCCCTTCCCACTCAAAACGGGACGACGGTATCGATCCTCTTCTTCGTAAGGATCACAATTTCCGTCTTACTGAGCGCAAGCGAGAGACCGTGATCTGACATCCATGTGTTGACCACACGCATGACTCGGTTCAACTTTAGTTGGGCCAGCTCAACGTTGCGTGCAGCAATGAGAGCTGCAACGTCATCGGCGTACCCCACCAAAGTGGTTTCCTCAGGCATCTCGGACCTCAGGAGGCTGTCATAGGCAACGTTCCAGAGATCCGGGCCGAGTATTGAACCTTGCGCGGCACCAGAAGTGACTTCCATCGTCCACGTTCCGTCCCTCGTGTCATAAATCAGGCTTCGAGAGCGTAGATAGTCCTCGATGAGCCGCAACAGATATGCAGGAACGCGAAAGGTGTTGCGAAGCGCATCCAACATATCGACCCACCTCACCGAGTTGAAGGCATTCTTGACATCAAGCGTAACAAGAAGCACTACTCGGCGAGAGAAATGGTTGTGGCTCTCGGCTCTCTCCACAGCTCTCTGGACTTCGGTGACAGCGTCGATCGTTGACCGTCCCTTTCTGAAGCCGTACAGACGGGGGCATAAGTCCCCGGCAGCTTCCACGGCAGAAGTCAGGCGGGAACGGATCAGCTTCTCGAACAGCTTCTCAGCCGTGTCCAACATGCAGAGAGGCCTGTGGGACGACGGCAGCTCGGGATCACCTTTGCCCTTGCTGATCAGTACAAGCCTGGCTGTTTTCCAGGGAGCCGGAAACACCCCTTCTACCAAACAGGCATTGTACATTCTCAACAACAAGTCAGCGTTGATTGAAAATACTTTCTTTAAAGCCTCACTGGGAATCCCGTCCGGGCCAGGAGCCTTGTTGCTCTTCAGGGAGAGAACGGAGGTTTCCAGCTTCTCGAAAGTGAAGAGTGGAACGTCCTCTACCCGTCCGAAGTCAACCGGCGGTCGCTGTGGATGTTCAGGAAACAACGCAGCGACGATCCTCCCCATGGTGGCGCTCTCCATGATGGAAGGTGGTGAGTGGGCGCCGAGTTTCTGTGTTACAAGTTTGCAACCCAGGCCCCACGGGTCGGAGTCAACGTCGTCACGAAGTCTCCTCCAGCTATTCGCCTTGCTCCTGTTGATCGCCTGGCGGAGAGATTTTCTCGCAGCTTTATAGGCCTCCGACTTACGAACTCTGTCTGCGGGAATTCTCGCTCTAGTGGCGGCTCGTCTAGTTCTTAAACATGTTCTTCTGAGTTCCGCAATCTCTTCAGTCCACCAGTAAACGGGTGGTTTGTCGCGTCGGGGTTTCCTTCGCGGCATAGACTGGTCGCAGGCCGAGACGATCAGTTCCATCGTGGATGTTACTAGTGCCTCGGCCCCAGCCTCACCAGGATTCCCCTGCGCTCCCCGAGAGATGACTTCGGTGAACTTGACCACGTCCAGTTTGTTGGTGTTCCACCGGCGTGGCCCTTCCCGAGATGCGGAGACTCGACGATTTGCCTGATCATGCAGGTCAAACACGACGTATTGGTGGTCGCTACCCGTGTAGTCCTCCACAACCCTCCAGCCAGAGATCCTCGGAAGGAGCGACTCAGACTCAATGGTGACGTCGGGGATCGTGCCTCTCTGCCCGGGGCGCCGAAAAGTAGGCGTGTCGCCCTGGTTGAGGACGACAAGACCGGCCCTGGCGATGAAATCCAGGATGTATTTCCCCCGGGAGCTGGTAGAGGGCATTCCCCACTCGACGGCCCTGGCGTTGAAATCGCCACCAATGACGACATGCCCGGTGGTGCCGAGAATGCATTCCTCTAGACTATCTATCTTGTCGCGGAAGTCCTGGACGGCCTCGTTGGGTGTGAGGTAGCAACTGAAAATAGTCACGTCCCTACACGAACCCAGGCGAATCCTCGGCCGCGCCCGTGACTCCGCACCAAGACATCCTGTGTATTACGTGCCCAAAATGCAGCAGTACCGAGGCTGTCGGAGATCCAAATGTTTGGGTCTCTGTCCCGATACTGTTCGCTGATAAGGAGCGCGTCAGCACCAAGTTCTCGGGCGAGCTGATCTAGAAGGTTATCAGCTCCCCAGGATCTGTGAAGGTTGGCCTGGAGGATGCGAATTACCGGCCGCTGCCTTTTGCCTGTTCAAGTGCGGCTCTGAAGGCACCGCATTGACCAGACCCGGGTAAGTGACCGAGGGCAATGGAGCCTGAATCCTTGCAGAGGAAGCAGGAGGGGCTCGAGGAACATTCCTTGCGTTTGTGGCCCTGGCCTCCACACTGGAAGCAGTTGGCACTCCTGTCGGGCCCGTTACAGTTTCGGGAGGAGTGGCCGAAACCGAGACAGCGGAAGCATCTCGAAACTACCACCCTCCGTTTGAGCCTGCAACTGACCCAACCGACTCTGAGGTGCTGAAGGCTAAGCAGCTTATTGGCGTGCTTTTCGCCTATCTCAGCAACAGCCATGCGGAGTTGACTTCGGTTAGGCTTTGTCAGCCATACCCTCACTCCATCAGCCGGTATTTCCGAGAGTGCCACCTGGATCGCACGGGTCACCTCATCTTCAGTGGAGAGGGCATCAAGGTCCCGAATCTCGACCGTACACTTCGGTTCTAGGGCCTTGATGGAGCCTTTGTCCCCAAGTGCAGTCTTGAGGGAAGCGGCAAAACCGATCTTGTCACTCGACTTCCCCAGTTCGAGGAGGACATCCCCGTTCTGGGTTCACCGAATAGACTTGATAACGGTGTCGGTCTCTTCCGGTTTGGCCTGCGATCTAATCTGACCCAGAACCTCGGCAAAAGATCGCCCCCCTAAGGGCTTGATCAAGATTGCCTCCGTCCTGGGCTTCTTAGGCCTGGGTTGTTTAGGCTTTCTGACAGACTTGCCAGAGGCCTCCGCAACCGGGTTTGAGACTTGCGTCCGCTCCACCCTCGACGCACTTTTTGAAGCTGCCTCCGCTTGCTTCTGCCTCCTCCTTTCTTTCTTAGACAGGCGCGTCTTCCAGCCCCCCAAAGGTGTCGAGGCAGAGTTTGCTGCCAAGGCAGGATTAGCCGCCGGAGCAGGAACCTCTGCAGGAGTAGCCGCTGGAACAACGACAGCGCCCGGGATGGAATGAGCAGCCGGGACAGGAGATGTCTGCGATGATGCAGTGACAACAACCGGCCTCGGCGCCAAGTCCAACTCCCCGAGCTCAGGGCTTCCCGACGATGAACCGCTCTGCCTCTTCTTTCGCTTTCTGGCTTGAGTCTGGGACTCAAACAGATGAGCTTGAGGCGAAGCAGAGATGACTCGGTTCGTGACATCGCGCTCCTGTTTCACTGCCTTTAGCCTGACTTTCCGGCATTCCTCGATTTCTTCAAGAGAATCTTCGAGTTTCGGAATCCCCTCTTTTATGGCCTTGTTTACGTTCTTTTGAATTAAGAGGGCCTTAGCCATCTCCTTCAAAAGAGCTTTCATCTTCTTTAGACATGAGTCTTCCTCCTCGTGGGCGTCGTCCTGCTGCTGCCGAAGCATTTGCAGCTCGAATGCCGCACGAAGAGGGCTCTTCCTGGAGGTATTCCATCGAGCCTGGCTTTTGAGGTTTCTGCCTCGGTTACCTTCATCGCTAGATTGACCTCCACTTTCTCCTTTTCAGGCTCGGAGGACGATCCAGCGTCACTTACCGTCTTGAACGGTGCCGGTGGGGGGAGGTTTGAATTCCCCCTGTCGGCGTCCCAGTCTTCGAGGTCGGAGACCTCTGCACAATAGAGCTTCGCCTAAAATCGGCTTGCTCATTCTCCTCTACGTTCTTCATGTTTCGGTTGATAAAATCCATGCTTTCATGTCACCAGCGCATCGTGCGGCAAGGGGCGGCCCGTTCATTGGCCGAGAGCGGGTGCACCCTCGGAGGGTCTAAAATAAAATAGATGAATAAATACATATAAAGTGTTAAATTTATATGAAATTCTTAAAAATCATTCTTAAAGAAAAAAACAATTTCCTAAGTTTTTTATTTTTTAACACTATTATACATCATGTATTAGTAGTGTTAGTTCTGCAATTTAGCGTGGTTTAAGTTATTTACATTGGATTGAAATGTATTAAATTTAGTTCAGGCTTAGGCCTATGTTTTGCCAGAATTTATTGCACAATGTTTAATGTTAATAAATTTATTATGACATAGAGTTTATTTTTTTATTTTATTTGATTATACGTTAATGTTAGAGATTAAACTTCATGCTACGTAATGGAAATTAGTTTGTCAAAACCATGGTCTTGTCAATTTAGATATAATAATACTGAAATTCTATTTATGTAGACAAACAACATTTAAAGTGGATAAAAACATCACTACAGTATGAGAAAATATACTTTAATTCTGTCCTTAATTTAAAATTAAATTAAAAATAAAAGACTACGGTACCGTACAGATTCTTTACAAAAAGCGAGGTATTGTTCAGAATATGCCGTAGGATGAGTGTTTGTCAAACTAAATTCCACCCCACGGCGAACATCAAAACATCCTTTTATGCATGTCTCTTTTACCACGGTGCCAAGAACACACATATACGCTTCAGCATTGACATGTTAAGTGAAATAAAAATGTTACTTTAAGTAGTTTCTTTGGTTTACACTTTCAAATCACCTAATATAAAATATATATTAAATCCGCAAAAAGTAATTCGTGTTTAGCATATTTCAATTTTGAATTAATGAAAAGAAACAAAAAATTAATTTTTGAAAACAACCAAATTAAAATTCTCTTTAGAATAGGTTTTCCCTTTACATACCCATCACGTTACATACAGTGAAAGAAAACCAAAGATATGTGATGATGCGCAATGTACATTATACAGTTATTTTATAATTACTAACAGATAAACTAAATGCAGATTTCCATTTTAATTCAAAAACTTATTTCTTTTCGTTTTATGGAGATTTAATGAAACTTAGTTTAAAGACCCAAAATCTGTTATCTGTTGACACGCGCGGACTCACAGGAAGCTCGACTTCCTGGAGAGACAGTCCACTGTCAAGTTAAACCACATCCAATCAGAGCACTTCATTCAAGGATATAAGGAATATTATGATAACAGATTTAACATGGTGGGGGCCTACTGGAGGAACCCCTATGTACAATTCAGTAGTGTGAAATTGGGGATGCTGGGCCAGTTCAAGGTCACCTGAGGGATGACGTCATCGAGGTCAATGACCTCACCGATGACGTCATCGATGACGTCATCGATGACGCAATTGATGACGTCATCACCAATGACGTCACTTCTATGACGTCACACCCATGACGTCACAGAAATGACGTGCTGATGACGTCATCACCCCCTTACGTCATCAAAATGACGTCACCGACGCCACTAAGGTCAAGGTCACGCCGAAACTTAAAATTTTTTGGCACTTTTGCCGTTTTCTCGCACTACGCTCCGAGTTTCAGTCCGAGTCCCAGTGACCTTGACCACTTGGAGCGAATATTCGACGAGAAACGGCAAAAGTGCCAAGTTAAACTCGAGTTTCTGACATGACTCTGCCTAAATGGGCAATCGGTAATCCCTCAGGTGACCTTGAACTAGCACAACACCCCCAATTTCATATTACTGTGACCTTGAAAACCTAACAATGGAGCGCCGACACCGATGCGCACCCCACGACAGCCACCGAGTGACTGACTGTCAGGCTCCGTGTACTCTAGGTATATGGGGAAGTGGAGGGGGAAATCTCAAGGTCATCCAAATGGAGTTTTAAAAAAGTTGAAGAGTAGAAAGACTACTCTTGTGCTTCCTGGGCGACTTCATCAATTTCCAACGGATCTGTAAGCCAATCGATCTGTAGCGGCAGGAGTCCAGAAAACAGGTGCACCACCCCATCAGGTTGTCCGTAGCACTTCCGACAATTGGTAAGATTGGAGAAGTGAAATTTAATACACCGCTGCGGACAACAAGTATAAAAGTATTTGGATTTGTAGATTTTGAAAGTTTGTAGTACCGGTGGTGGCAGCTGTTGGTTCTTGCATCTACACCTGCAACATCCGAAGTATTCACATTGCCGGCAGGCCAGCCCATCCACT
Organism: Neoaliturus tenellus; assembly: GCA_030545055.2. Classification (NCBI taxonomy): domain Eukaryota; kingdom Metazoa; phylum Arthropoda; class Insecta; order Hemiptera; family Cicadellidae; genus Neoaliturus; species Neoaliturus tenellus. Next base: position 207,073,385 of record CM061533.1, on the reverse strand, counting down.
TGCCACTTTGGTAAGAGGAAACACTTATCCTCACAGCAATAGGTTGTCCCCGTCTCTTCCTCCCAACGCTTCTTTGCACAATATGTGACGCCTTGTATCTCCAAACACATATGCTCGCAACACGAGATACGCTTACTTTCCATAGTTGATGCTGCTTTGACGAGGGAGCACGATGAAGTGATGCTGTGGTCAGTGGGAATGGGGTTTATATAAACTAAGGTGAGTGGAGGGGGAAAGGTCAAGGTCATCCAAATGAAGTTTTAAAAAAAAGAAAAGAGTAGAAAGACTACCCTTGTGTATCTATAGCGATTTCATTGATAGTGAGTGCTTCTGTATGCCAAGTTGATCTGTACTGACAGGCTCCTAAATAATGTTTGCAAAAACCTGCAAAATGATTGTTGCACAATTTGCAGCCAGTTAGCTGTTTTAGTGTGAATTCAATGCAACGTTCAGGGCAACAAGTGTACTTATGCCCTCTCATCTGGTACACATGGAATGTCTTCAACTCCGGTTTCGGCTTCTTCCAAGACTTGCACTTACACATGCATTGACCAAAAGCTTCACACTTTCTACACGCCAGGCCATCCGCAACATCAATGTCATTTGGCCACGAAAAACATTTCTGTTCGCAACAGTAGGCGAGTTGACTCTCCATGTTGCTGTGGTGAAGGTGCGCGATGAAATGATGCTGCAGTCATTGAGAGTGCACCTTAAATAAACTCAGTGGAGGGGGAAAAGTCAAGGCCATCCAAACGGAGTTTTAAGAAAGATAACTAGTCGTCCTCCTCCTCCTCGTCTGTTGTACTTAGAGAGCTGTCAGATGAAGAGCCCCGTGCAGGTGCTCCCCAGATGAAAAACAAATCAATTTTAAAACGAAGACCAGGATCTTGCATCATCAATTCCTTTAATTTGTCACATACTAAGTCGACCTTGTGTAAGGTGTCAACAACAAGCTTCCAATTCGTTGGCTCAATATAACTTGTAGTAGAGTCTGCCTCGCTGATAACCACATCCTCCGGCCGTATTGGAGTGTAAAGATGTGTAAAGTTCTTCGGCTGTAGCTGAGGCTCAGGCTGGCTGGAAGTGGAAGGTTGAGTGTGGACCCCTGTCGCATCGAAATCCATAGTCATTCTACATTCAATGTTGGGGTTTTCGTTTAATACATACACCAATTTCTCATGCAACATATCCACTTCTGCCGAGTCTTGCAGATGAACATTCCAGGAAAATGGCCATTCTTCATCCGTAGTGGAGTCAACTCGAGAAAGAGTGCTGTCCGCCATGAGAGCTAAGCAAGGAATGATGTGAGCTACAGACTGTGGTAACAGTATTGAAAAGTAGAGGGGGTAAACCAAAAGTATGTGGAGGGGGTATTTTCAAGGTCATTTAATTTGGGTTTTAAAAAAAAGGAAATAGTGGAGGGGGAATTCTCAAGGTCATCCAATTTGGGTTTTAAAAAAAAAAGGAATGAAGGTTACTCCTCTTCAGCCTCGTTGTCCCCCACATCCTCATTAGCCTCATCTTCATCAACGTCAGATTCGCCGTAAGGGTAGATCGGGGACATCGGCGAATATTGTGGAGATTGTTGACCGTTGTTATCGTCCCCTTGCATTCTAACTTGGGACCAATCATAATTTAAATTCATTTGTATTATGATCCCAGGGTTGTCCCGCAGTATTTCCTTCATCCGTTCGCAAATTGTTTCCAAATAGTGTACACTATCGATCGACAGTGTCCAACCCGTACTTGTACCGACATCAGTAGTGGAGTCAGCTTGGCTGATGGTGTTGTTGTCCGCCATGGTTGCTTGTCGGACAAGGAATGACGGTTGATGTGATGCTCATGCAGGAACATGGTGAAGTGGTGGGGGGTGTGGTGGAGTAGTGGGGGAATTTTCAAGGTCATCCAAACGGAGTTTTAAAAAAAAGGAAAACCTACAAAGTAACATTGAAACTTTCCAATTGATGGTGGCGAGCGTTTTCTTCTGCAATTTTGCCGACACATGTGACTATGCCATACAGTATGAAAAGTACAACCATAATAAGGCCGAACAATAAAAGATAGCCGTTGACTATCATGATATTTTCTGAGTGTATCTGCTTTCTTCGTATCGCCCTCTCCTGCATCCTCTTCTCCAACTCGTGGACGAAGTCACAGCAAACGTGAGGACATGTTTTATCCGTTGGTAGGTTTGCCATTGTCGATGTTGTCGGTTTGGCTGTTGAAGATGGAATGAGGTTTCCAATTGTGATGTGCCATGTACATTAATAGTCGGGTGGTGGGGGAAGTTTCAAGGTCATTCAAACCGTGTTTTAAAAAAACCTATCTTGTTACTGAGCTCATATGTCAGTAACAAGATAGGTGCTTTTGCTCATTTACTTCTTTAATATAATGAAAAAATAAACATATTCTACAATGGTTAGAACAAGAAATACAACTGCTAGTCAGCTGAAGTAATCTAAGGTGTCCGGCTCGGTCTTCATGGACGTCGGTGAGGAAGCTGTCGAGGAGTGTCCAGGCTCTTCCTTTGACTGCCGGGTGTTCCGTATATTGCAAGCGTAAACTTGCACGTTTATACGGTAGCCTCGTGCCACCATCAGCTGCAACTCCTTGTACAAGTCGTTTAGCTCCTGCTGAGTCTTGATGCTCACCTCCTCGTAACTTGCGCAACTGACGTTCAGAGACATCCTGATGTTGCTAGGTTGGCTGCTGGAGTAGAAATGAAGCCGAGGCACAGCGTTTGGAGGTACATGAAAAAGTGGTGGGGGTAACGGTGGTGGGGGTATGGAAGATCCAATTAAACACTTCTAAACTTTTTCCATCGATACAATGGGATGGAGCAAATAGCACAAGTGTCCTTGTAGTTTTCAAATCTAAACATCGGTGCTAGAAATCCGAACTGTTTTCTACCACCTTCCTGTACGAACTGTCGAAGGTCTCTGACGGCAGCATCGCCACAAGGCCTACAAAACTTTTCCCCGTCTTGGAACCTATACCAGGAGTATCCCGAATACCCTCTATTATCTTTCTTGTACTCTTCGATATCCTGCTTTACTGTTATAGGGATATTATCTTGTAAAGCCGTCTGGAATAAAGATGCGTCAGTTATAACTCGTTGTAAGCAAAGCTCGTACAAGGTGCTCATCGTTTGCTAGTTGGCAACAGACTGACCGTGTTTCGCATCCAAGCTGGTTTGAATCCTAGTGTGGTAGTGGGGGTAATTAAAGTAGTGGGGGTAATTGTGAAATGCAAAGGTCAAGGTCACCCGCGAAGTTTAAAAAAAAATGCAACATATCAATACGTGACAAACTTCACATATTGATATGTTGCATTTTTTTGTTTTCTTATTTTTTTTGTCTTTTATGATTTATTTATAAAACATTACAATAACATATGTACAACATTAAAACTTAAATCTAACACTGCTGCTTGTCGGCAATGTGGATGGTCAACTCTGTAGAGTTGCTACCTGTGCAGCCATGGGAAGGTCCATGTCCCTGGCCCGGCCATGTCGGAAATCGGCATTTTTAACCATACCAAAGGTTAATATACAGTTAGTATAGGTTGATAGAGCTATTCCCGCAGTTAGTATACATACCGGTCAAATGTTATTCAATAAAATGTAATGGCGGGCTAGAGACATGCCAGCCCGGCCATGTTGGAAATTGGCATTTTTGACGATGCCAGAGGTTAATATACAGTTAGTATAGGTTAATAGAGCTATTCCCACAGTTAGTATACATTCCTGTCAAATGTTATGAAATAAAATGTCATGGGGGCCAGAAACATGCCAGCCGGGCCATGTTGGAAATTGGCATTTTTGACGATGCCAGAGGTTAATATACAGTTAGTATAGATTAATAGAGCTATTCCCGCAGTTAGTATACATTCCGGTCAAATGTTATGAAATAAAATGTCATGGCGGTCAAAGAAATGCCAGCCCGGCCATGTCGGGATTTCGCATTTTTGACGATGCCAGAGGTTAATATACAGTTAGTATAGGTTAATAGAGCTATTTCCACAGTTAGTATACATTCCGGTCAAATGTTATAAGATAAAATGTCATGGCAGTCAAAGAAATGCCAGCTCAGCCATGTCGGAATTTCCCATTTTTGACGATGCCAGAGGTTAATATACAGTTAGTTAATAGAGCTATTCCCGCAGTTAGTATACATTCCGTTAAAATGTTATTAAATAAAATGTCATGGCGGTCAAAGAAATGCCAGCCCGGCCATGTCGGAATTTCTCGTTTTTTACTATGGCAGAGGTTAATATACACTTAGTCTAGGCTAATAGAGCTATTCCCGCAGTTAGTGTACACTCCGGTCAAATGTTATGAAATAAAATGTCATGACTGTCAAAGAAATGACAGCCCGGCCATGTCTGAAATTGGCATTTTTTACTTCGCCAGAGGTTAATATACAGTTAGTATACGTAATAGAGCTATTCCCGCAGTTAGTATACATTCCGGTCAAATGTTATAAAATAAAATTCCCTGCCAATTATTAGTATATACTAAGTAATTAAATTAAAGGGATTCGAATTTTCATACTTTTATTTACTTAAGGTTCATTTTCTATATGATGGAATTTTATATTTTAACAAATTATGCAAACCTAAGTTATAAATAAATAAAATAATTAAAATATTTTAGTTCCTTTTTTTCCTGCGTAATAATCAAATATTTTATTTACAATATATTTATAATGGTAATTAAATAAAAGGTTTATTTTCACTGTGTTGTTAATGATAATTGTTCTATACTAACTGTATATTAACCTCTGCTCTCGTAAAAAATGTCAATTTCCAACATGGCCGAGCTGGCATGTCTCTGGTCCGTCATGACATTTTATTTCATTACATTTTACCGGAATGTATGCTAACAGCGGGAATAGCTCTATTAACCTATACTAACTGTATATTAACCTGTTTCATCGTAAAAAATGCGAAATTCCGACATGGTCGGGCTGGCATTTCTTTGACCGCCATTACATTTTATTTTATAACATTTGACCGGAATGTATACTAACTGTGTCTATTAACCTATACTAACTGTATATTAACCTCTGGCATAGTCAAAAATGCAAAATTCCGACATGGCCAGGCTGGCATTTTTTTGACCGCCATTACATTTTATTTCATAACATTTGACCGTAATGTATACTAACTGTGTGAATAGCTCTATTAACCTATACTAACTGTATATTAACCTCTGGCATCGTCAAAAATGCGAAATACGGACATGGCCGGGCTGGCATTTCTTTGACCGCCACGACATTATATTTTATAACATTTGACCGGAATGTATACTAACTGTGGGAATAGGTCTATTAACCTATACTAACTGTATATTAACCTCTGGCATCGTCAAAAATGCCAATTTCCGACATGGCCGGGCTAGCATGTCTCTGGCCCGCCATTACATTTTATTGAATAACATTTGACCGGAATGTATACTAACTGCGGGAATAGCTCTATTAACCTATACTAACCGTATATTAACCTCTGGTATGGTAAAAAATGCCCATTTACGACATGGCCGGTCCAGGGACATGGAGCTGCCGTGGGACACCAGGTATGGACAGCCGGGTTGAATAGAGCGAAGGTCCTCGTTTTGTAGAAGATGGACGAATCTCTTGGGCAGGTACACCTGGAACTTGGGCTCATCCCCCGGAGTAAATGGTGCCTCGCTGAGACTGCAGCAGATGGCTTCCCCAACTGTAGTCTCCATCTTCTTCATAGCATGGATTATGTAGTGCTTTTCATCTTTTAGTTCTGAGCACTTCTTCACAGGTAATATTGTTGACTTGGAGTGAGCATTGAACTGCTCGACCAAAGTTTGAAGGAACTGGTGAGATGCCATGGTCAGGTTACAGATCGTCTTCTTGCTCGGAGATGTTGTCGTCTCGGAATCTCGAGTAATACTCATGCCAGGTCCCGGTCTGCTCCTCACTTATATACTCTCCGTTACCCCCACCACTCCCTACTTCCCCACTTTGAAGGTAAGAGGCGAGTTTATAGGCATTTTTTAAAGCGCAATGTCTATCTTTATCATGTTCTGGGCTTTTTGTACAAATACATATTGTTTCCAGCATGTATTGATAATTCTTATCCAATTCCACATCACTAACCGGAACATGAGTAAATCCTTCGATCCATCTTTTCTTTTCCAGCCCCTTTGTGTAAATATTGGTAAACTTGTCTGAAAAATGATGCATAATGTGATACAAGTCCGTGTAACTTGTAAAACCATCATACCAATCGATATGATGGAAGTGTTTTGAAATCCATCTGTTGGTAGTAGCGGCTTTACTAGTTAAAGATGAATAAGAACATGGTGGTTTAAATAAAAACGAATAAGGAACACTTGTATTCATGTCCAAAAACACAAGTTCTTTTATAATGAATCTATCATCATTACCACGAAACGCTTGAAACTCAATAATACCAGGCTTGGACTTTACTTGTTCTTCTTCTCCCTTGTCCATTTTGAAGGCCACACGTCTGCTCATTACGAAGTCAGGAGGTCAACTGATTTCCACACCACGGTAGGTACTACTTTTATACCAGGCCGTACAGTTGTTGGCGCGTTGGTGTATATTTAACGTGGGCACCGTCCCCAATAGGCCTAACCCCACAAAAAAGTTGGTTATTGTTTTAAAAAACTAACCATTGTCATTTAAGTTTCCATCTTTATATTTTCCTTGTTTTCGTTTTCATCACTAACACTTGATTCTTCTCCTCCATCTTCCTCTTCTTCCTGTTTTACTGATTTCTTATGTAGTTGAGCGTACTTTTCCAATTGTCTCCACATCTGTACTTCATGAGGAACTCTATTAAATATAGAAGTATCCACAGGTCCGTATAATATAGGTGCGTCCGGTTGTTTATCCAAAGTGTCTTCCAGATAATCTTTAATAATCGAACTTGAAAACACCAGTTGTCTCAAATATCTTGTTATAGGTTCAGTCGCACAAGTTAAAATAAAAAACTCCTCTCGATTAAGTTGAATTTTGTTATCATGTCTTGTTGTGTCTCTAAACCTCAGCTGATGATCACCACGTTGTTTAATAATATCGATTTCCACATTTGAATCCAAAAGTCCTACTCTTGTCTTTCTTCCAAACATGTTACTACTTAAATAGCATTCTAGCAGATGCAAGTGTTTCATAAATGATTCCCAAGCACTGTCCGTAAAACAAAATCATTTTGGGTCCATGAGTTAAAATTACAGTAGAGGAATAATCCGTCGATTTCATAACACCAATTAAAACACTTTTGTCCAAACTGGAAGAGATTGGGTAAAAATATTCGCAAAATACCTCACTCAATATGTTTGGAGAATATTATCTTCAATATCCCTTTTCTCTTTTGTATAGTCTTTCTTCTTTTACCTTTTTCTTCAACATTATTACTGGCGTGAAGTTGTCCGCAAATGTTTTGTTCACCTCCTTCCTGGTGACCTTGAGGATCTAAAAACTCAGATATCTCCTTCTCAATATCTACCACATTTTCAGGTGTACCACTAGGAGAAGCCATATTGAATACGATGCTACCCATACAACAGTAGGCAACAAACTGATGAGGAGCGGCCTGTACGCTCTGCTTTTATACTCGCGGAATGAAACAAAAACCGGGTTTTTACAGTACATTCTTAACAATTCCAGTTAAAAGTGTGTATGTTACAATTTTTATCATGTAGAAATTAAACAGTATGCAGTTGTATTAGCCGGTATAGCCGCGTTGAATTCCATTTCTATTTTTATATCCACACTTGATGATTTTACAGATTCGTTTTGTTTAGAACAATCGATTACAACTATAGGGTAACCATCTAAGTATTTTTCTGGTGATAGTAAAGGTGCATTTGTTTTACCGTAATATGAACTTTGGAATCTTGCATACATATCGTACAATATGCTGTACTTTTTATTAGCGAATGACACATTTAAATTGTCGTATGGAAAAATTGTGAATTCAAATAAACCTTAATATTTTTAAGTCACAAATGATCAAATTGGCCTGCATGTTTGGTGATGGTGTCCCTTCTACCTGTTTGTAAACCAAATATAATATACCTGGCTCGTTCCACATAATTAGATGTTTTAACAGTCCAAGTGTGACGATCCGTAGTTGGCAAGCTGGGATGTTCATGGAATTCCCAACTTCTAAAAGGAATTACAATATCACGATCGGCCTTTAACTTTCTTAATAGCAACATCCTATGCTCGTCAGCTAATTTAACATGTGGAACTCTCCATACAATTTGGTCTAATGTTAATTTCCATTCTAAGTCCTGCATCCGTTGTACCGTCTGCAGCTTTAATAATGTCTTTATCGTTTGAACGATCTCAACAAAACTAATTCTTGTTTAACATTTAATATTATTTTTCTATAGTCTTCAGCAAAACCAAGCAACAAACGTAATGGAATATGAAAATCAAAATATCCCTTTGCATCTGGACTGATTGTGTCATTTGTAGGTAAAACCCATCCTGCAGGTTGTAGTAAGTTTGTTTCATTAGGTGATATAGATGTTAACCCCTTTAAAGTTGTTGCAATACCTACTTTTTTAGTGGAATCAACTGTTACACCTGATATTTCGTATCTAATTTCATCAAATAGGAAAGCCATTGGATTATTTATAAATGGAACACTTTGTACCAGTAGTCTTACCATCCTTTTTAGTAACTTTTCCTTCAATATACAAGTAACTTTCACATAGTAGTGTGTAATGTCTTGATTTTGTATGGGGATATCGAATTTCATCGTTATTGTTTAATTTCGATGAAGTGTAAGGGTTGTGGGTGTGATATTCTTTTTCCCATAGTGTTTCGTCGAATGTTGGACCCTGTGCTATATCCAGTATATCCATAATCGGTTAATTTTATCCCAATTCTCTCTAGAAACGAATGTTCTCATGTGTTAACTCCTCCACAGCTGAAGAGCTACTAATGCGGTTTCCCGTAGGTTGTTCGCTTTTAAATGTTAAACCCATGATTTTGAATTAAAGTGTAGATTTTAAATGTAATCTAACCGTAATAGGCTCTTCTCTGAAGTCTACCAAGTTACCGTCTTGATCCAACACGCTCAACACGATGTCTGAAATGAAATGGTGTTCAACGGTAGATATACCAGGTTTTGTGGCTTTTCAACAATTTTAAATCCAGGTGGTACACTTGGGTAAAATGTATGTATGATATGGGTGTTAGACCCATCCCTGTAAGCTCCTTGTATAATGTTACAAGTTATGTCTATACTATTGACTTTTCAATATTGTTACTGTTTTCTTTACCGGAATGTGTTATATCTGGTTCTAAACAGGCTCATCGTTGGAAAATCCTAATAAATCACCCAATTGAGTTTGGTTGAGTAAAATCTATATAATATTTGGAAGTAATTTCAGCTTTCATCGTATTATTATTACCTTTTAAGGTTATATTGTCTTTTCCCATTTTAGTTTGCAAAAATTCATTTATATGATCAATTCCATAAGAACCTGTGGGTAACCTGCACTCTGTAAGTCTGTAAATTTCCCACTGGCATCTTTTCCCTTATAATAATGCAATACGTTATTTTTACCTTCCGTAACATTGGGAATAGAGTTGTAAGTTGTAAAATCCAATAGTGCCGCCTCCCAAAACCTTCCTTTTTGCAAGCGTAACGCTGGAAAAAGGATACTTCGTAAAGTGGACGATTTTCCTGTTAATGATACCGTATAGGAAGACATCTCAATAGTGACTGATACTTTTAGCTAGAAATTCCAAACATAAATGGCCGCATATTGAAGTATTATCAGGTTGTTCTCTTTTATAGTTATAATATATGTTTTTAGCAGATTTAAAGTAATTTTGAAGTTCTTTTGGTGGTGGCAAATTACCGAAACTATCAAAATAATATACATTGTTATTTAGTTTCTTATAACAAACCCAATGGGTGCCAGGCCCTTCAGTATTATCCAAATTTACAATTCCAGTCTCATTTTGCCACATTTTCTTTGGTAAACTGTCTTTCATAAACACACCGCGGAAAAATGGTATTTTTAAACAGGAAATATATTTAAATAATTCAATATTGGTTAATGCTTTATGTGGTATGACCAATTGATTTCTTTCATTTAATATGCACGATAAGGTCTTAGGTAAAGACCTGCCCCGTTTTTTACCATTGACCACACGGTGGGCTTCTTCCTGCCTTTTCTGGTAGATCTTCGTCTTCTTCTTATATTTCCTCCATGTTTTCTTGTTGTGGACTTCCTTTTTACCCTTCTTCTCCTCCTTCTTCCACCTCCTACTGCTGTTTTAGCCTTCATACCTGCTGTTACTGCTAAAGCTGCTGCTTTTTCTGCTATGCTAGCGTCACTTGATTTTACTCGTTGCCAAGCTATGTCCACAAGCTTTCTGTCTGCTATCGATCTATTTTTTGAATCGGCAAACGTGGAATATGCGATATCGTGTTCTTTACAAGCCTGATCTAACTTGTTTATGCCTGGATCACCTCTTTCCAGTCGTTTTTTCAATTTAGTTCCTGGTCCGCAATACTGATAACCTCCCGGTATATGAAATTCGTATGGTAAAGCGTCTATTGCTCTATTTACGATAGATCCTACTGGAATACGATTTAAAGCTTTACTTAACAGAGAAACCGCTGTGGACGTAATACCACCTCCTTTCCTTACAGTGTCTCGATATGGACTGATGTACTGGAATGTCATTATTGTCCTTTTATAACCGCAATGTACAACTTATGTGTTAACTCTATGACGAGTTGGACATAAATGAAGTAGTTTATTGTGTTGTTATATTAAATATCAATATCACCCCAATCTGATGATCTAAACTTTTGCGTATTAGGGTTAATAAAGTATTTATTAAAATTTCCTTTTTAATCCAATTTACCTCTCTCGGATTCAGACACCCAATTACCCCAACGTGTACGGGTTGCAATAATATTGAACATATCAAATAATGCATTTCCTAAAACTTTAATAAGAAAATTAACAGTAACAGCATTATCCACATGTTGAGGGTCTTTAAGTTCTGTAATACGTTTATTATTACAAGTATATACTTTAAGGTCCTTTAATGAAGTTGTTATAGCCTGTCCTACAGTTGCAGCATCATTTGGATCACTTCCTTGTTTTAAATTACCTATTTTCTTATCATCTGCATTAAAAATATCACCAGTTGGTTTATCTAATATCAAAGATTGACTAACTACAACACAATCGAAATCGTTGATACCAGGAGATACGTTACGTATTTTTTTAAACCTACATATGTAAGGTTCATCATTATATGGATTAGAACATATAGTCTGTGCTACAACTGGAACATCAAAGAATTCTGTCCCCACTACCTATATATGATAATTTCTTTCCTTTACCATCCCAAGCATTATTCTTTTCTTCAAGTAATGTAAACTTTTCATTTCCCCTGCACAAATACATCCCCTTTTCGCGATACTACTTGGTCTTGTTTTACAAATCCAGATGTTTCTTGTTTTAAAGTTTCCTTCATTTGACCCTCCGTTGCTCCATCTGTTGGTGCCGAACCATCTTTTACATTTGCTAAGCAATTACCAAGACAATCGATAACTCCCACATCATGTATGACACAACGATCTTTTATATATTTAAGGTTTACAGCATCATTTTCATTTTTTGGATAACCTATATCGTTAATAACAAAATTTATAAAAAGAAAATCCATCTTTTGTCTTTTCAGGTATCAAGGAATGTAAATAGCGTCTATTTACGCTGTCTTTTGCATCTTTAGGGTCATCTACGTTGGATATACGTTTATTGTTAGCACTATACGTTTTCCCATTGAATTTTAACGTATTTTTTAATTCAGATGACAAATAACCTTTGTTTATTGCATCCACCGTTTTGATTTGGTTTACCCAACGTTGATGATTCTATGATCTTCTGCCGTCATATGTGTTATTTTGTAGTCTTAATGTTGGCGATATCTTTTCCTTTAATATCTTTAAATTTATTGCATCGTTTCATCCGTAGGATCTTTTATGTTTTTTAACCTTTTATTACTCATATCATAATCTCCATCAGGTGTTTGTGGTAAACCAGCACTTCTTTTTAAAACTATTCGCATAATATAACCCGTCCGAGGAGTAACGTCCGAACTTGTCGACACTCATGGTGCAACTGAAATAGTATTCTAGGGGAGTAACGCATTTTTATGAGATTACCCCACGGTTTCGGAGTTCATTTACTAAAGCCACCCATTCGTTTTCCAATCCAGTATGACCCGCTTCTTTAGCTTCATGTATTAGTTTCATTCTATCCACCAATTTATTGATATTATTGTAATAAATCACATTTGTGTTATATAGTTTCTTCATTAAACCTGTACCTGTAACAGATTTGTTTCTTTTTCTTGGTTCTGGAGCACTTATATCCAAAGTGGATGACACAAACCTTCGTTTTACAGGTTTTCTTGGTATTATGGCATTGGTTGTCTTCTCGTTGTTGGTATTAACTTGGATACAAATTCTCTATATTTTAAAGACTTTGATCTAAAAACAGGTTGGTCAGCTGAATACTTTCTCCTGTATGCATTAGTTTGTTCCAAAATCTTTTTATATGCTTCCATGTCTTTTTCTTTAACTAACAATTCTAAAGGCTTATTTTCAAATAATAATTCAAATAATCCCCTTGTACCCTTATACCTTTGATCACCACACAATAATATTATCATGTTCATCAATGTTACCAGGCTATTACCAACCATTAAACCGTCTTCTGTTAATCTTACTCCATAACTATGGTAGTTTTTATTAGGATTTGTTCCAGCTAACATTTTTATCATGTATCTCCTTCCTAAAGGTCCTTTGTTATGAATGTTTTCACCCAACAAGCTTATGTTTGACGGACCTCCCTTGTTTCTTCTTCTTTTTCCTCTTCACTAGCAGTTGATACAACTTCATGTCCTCTTTTGGCTTTTACTTCATATAATTCTCTTACTCCACTATAGTCCGGTGATTCTAGCTCTCTTTCGGGTTCTTCACCGGTAAAACCACTATATGTAGAGGATTCCGGGTCTTCATCACTAAAATCTTCTGATTTTACATTTTCTCTTTCAAACTTCGTAATAGGTGCAATCGCATCTCCCTTCCAATACAGGTTTAGCAAATTTTTTGTTTAATTGTTTCAAGGGTTCAGTAATAGGTTTAAAAGTAGATTCAAGGAATTTCTCCCTCTCGCTAATACCTAGTTTCAATGCTCTGTTTTTAGCCCGAATAGAATCACTAAGTGATTTTATTTCTTTTACTAATTTTTCTTGGTTAACCATGTTTGTAGCAAGACGTGTTGTACAACAATGAATGTTTTATACCACGTTCAATGTATTAATATAAATTTATCAAATCCTATCCTGTATCGACCATTGTTTAGCGGTTGTTCTTCATATTTGTTAGGAACCCATACTTTTCAGCCCAAGCCTTTCCACATAACTCTTTAAATCGTTCAAATGTCATATCCGCATTTACATGATCAAAATATATATGTTTTAGGTTGGTTTCGTCCTGTTTAAATACAATTAACATGTTTGCATTGTCTCTAATGAGTTGTTTTGGTATTTTGCTGTAAGTTTGACCAATATAAATGCTATCTATGTTGTTATGTCGACCCATAGCGAAGTAATTTCTTATTGTGTTTTGGTTTTCACAAGATACATCGTCGAATATGAACACGGAGAATGGTTTAGCTTCTTGTGGTTGCATGACACTCTCGCTTGCATTAAACTTTAAATATTTAACTTCAGGCACATTAGTCAGTATCTTTTCCAATAATTAATACTTTGGTTGTTGTAGTGATTTGAAAATACATATAGATTGTTAAAACGTAATCCTTTAGGGTTTGTAATCAAATTGAAATACTACATTAGTTTTTCCACAGTTGGAAGGTCCGGTAACCAGACAACGAACGGTGTTTGGTAACAAATTGCCATGTTTCCCACTATTGAATTCTGAATTATCCACTGTGAGTTCATCTATATTATTAATAGTAAAACTCTCTTTTTGTGGTACTATCTCCATCCTTTGTAATGGTTCAACCTAAATGATTCTCTATCGTTATATCAAATCCTTTTTTAGGTATCCAAGAATCTTCCGTCTTATTAAATCCTAACCATCGTACTTTGACCTTATCTTTTTTCCGTTGCAACACCTTTTCAACTAAATATACATCGCCTACTGTTGATTTTAACATTTCATGTCCATAAAAACCCTCGTTCAAGCAATTGTCCCTTTATTATCTTTTAAAATATATGTCTCAGGTACTGTAGGTTGTACTTTGAATACAGTAAAAACCTCATTGGTCCAATTTGGCAGATATCTTTTACTGAATACACCTTTATATTTACTTATTCGCACTTTATCACCCACATTAAATTTTTTAGGCTTTAGTTTTTCACTTTTGGTTTAGTATTCATTTTTATACGTTTTAATACAAGGTTTTCATTTTTACTAGTTACTTGGTTGGTTTCATCCCGATAGTCCTATGAAATTATGTTATTGTAATCGTTTATAAGTTTTGGTAACATATCAATCCATATGTGCGATCCTCTGTTGGAAAACATTTTATACATTGCAATTTTTAAAGTTCTGTTGAATCTTTCGATTATTGAGGCTTTTACCTCTGAATTGGTTGAGTAATGGTTTATATTGTGTTTTTTCATTAAATTTGCAAATTCCTTATTAAAATATTCTTTTCCATCATCTGTTTGCAAATGTTTAATAGTATGTTTGTCTCTTTGTATAGCTGTTTCCATTGCTTTTGTAACACTTTTGCCACTTTTATCTTTTAGTGGTAAAGCACTGCCATTTTTGAAAAACAGTTAATAACAGTCAATATGTATTTATATCCTTTATTTTGTTTGCTATAAGGAATCATTTCGATTAAATCTGCTTGATATAAATCATAATTCCTTTTATCACCGTATTTCCTTCGTGGAAACTTTCTTCTTGCAGGTTTATGAAGTTCGTTGACAATTTGTTGCTTCAAGTCCTTCATATTGCAGGTTTCAATGTTCAGAGTGTGGATTTTGTCGGGCATAATGTGTCTTTTATCATCCCGAGCTGACAGCGCTTTTTTAATTTCGGTGACACTGTAGACTTGATGCTTGAAGCTTGGGATATTGTTGAATGTTGCTGATATTGTAGTATCTTCAAACAAACAAGTCTTGTAGTGGTCAAATGTCACGTGTTTTTTCAAATAAGATGTCTTCACTCCTTTTGCTTTCTTGACTGTTGGTGTGTTGTTCTCGTGGTACATCTTAAATGAATACAATTTCGCCATCAGCGCCACTATTTCTTCTAAAGGCATTCCATTTGCTTCATCTTTGAATTTTCCAATTACTTTTTTATTTTTTTCATTAAAATTTGGATGGTTCTTCGGATAGTCAGAAAAGTCGAAATCTTCTTTGTATGGAAAAGTCCTTAGGTCTTCATACATGTCCAAAGTCTTTATCCAGTAGATAAACGCGTCCGTATCCATGTATGCGACTCCAATGTTTTCCCTTCCGTAGTGTTTAACCATTTTGTTATAATGGAAATCATACATCAGGGTTTTACTTATGTCCAAAATCGACATACCTATGTATAACGGACGGTCCCATGACTATTGTTGTTTTCTTCATACTGACAGCGACTAGGTTTTCGTTTATAATCATGGATGTTCCGAAATTTGGTTTTTGCACTAATTTTTCCAATTTCCTAGGATCACTCACTAATTTTACATTTTTGTGTTTCCTTTTGTTCTCCAAAGTCTTCCCAAAGATGGCGTTGTTCATTAATTTATAGAAGTCCTTTTCAAATGCTGTTGTCGCTGCAGCTCTTCTTGTAGTGTTGGAATCAATATATGGTTTGTCAACCAACAAGACTGGGTGAATTCAATTGCTCTATGAATTCTCACTATACGTAGACCCAATTCAAGAGCCTGTTGAACTACCCAGTAGTGAGCCACATACCGATCTTTATTCTCCAAGGTCATCATCAATTTTGGCCATCTTCCTGTCGGTGAAACTTCAGTATTGGTTAGGAGAGGCAAGTCGTAGTGATGGTCATGAAGGTGCTCCGGGTATTCAAAATCACAGTCCAAAATATAGCCTTTTGGACCATCCTTTGGAATCTGTGAGATGTCTCCGATGGTGGCCGGGTCGATCCATTTGAAGTCAGCGTAGGGAAGCGGATTTGACATTGCCCAACCATAAAGGTTGTTTGCGTCAAAGTAGCCAAGGTAGACCGATGGTTGTTGCTCGTCGAAGCCGGGGATGTACTTATTGTTGGCTTTGACATGACGTGTTACAGCTTGTGTCAAACCGCCCCGTACACCAGATTCCATCATGAGCACCATATCTATATCTGTTAGAAGTTCCAATCGACAGTTGGTTGACTTTAGCATAGCTTGCCATGCTAATCCTGGAGATGTGTACGAGTGTAGAGGGTCCAGTCCATAGGCGGAGAAGCAGGTGTTTCTGAATTCTTCCATCACATCGCACAGCAGAGTTACGTCCAATTTTATATAAAAGTCAGAATATTCCCCTAAGGTTTGAATGTTTAGTTGGTTCCAAACATTACAAGCATGATTGTAGTCTTCAACGGAGATTTCACTTTCGTTTAATTTGCTGTTGAAGGCTTCAATCGGTGGTAGACTGGTTTCTTCAAATTTTTCTGTAGAAGCTATGTAATCGTAGGGGAACACTCCTTTACGTAATACTAAGTCCAATTTATCTTCAGGTACAATTTTGCTGGTTTCTTTTAGGTCTTCTCTTCGTAGATTCTCAGACAATCTGCTCAAACTAGATGCCATAAATCTATAAGAGTCTACAAAGCGAAGTTTAATTTTACCTACTGTTTTTGAGAAACTGATATACTTTTCCAATGTTGTTGCAAGAACATCAATTTTACCATTATCTCTTCCTAACTCTGGAATAATGAAGTGGGAGTCGTAGCCGCTAAGATTGTGTAACACGACAGGGATAAAGTGGGGCAGTTTGTAATTTATATTGCATGAATTACAAGCAGCTCCTCTGTATAAACCTGTCAAGTGATCGTGATCTCTTACTTTTGGATTTTCTTCACTGAAGCTCTTCTCGCATAGATAACATCTTGATGTCATATTGTATTCTTCTTGTTGATTCTCATTCAAAGGTTCCATAGGTACGACATTACCATACAAGCGTTGTACCTTTTCAGCAATGTCATACAACAGGTCTACGAAATACTTAGCGGCTTCTTCACCACGGTAGAGTATTGGAGTGGATGTTAAACCATAGTCTTGCAATTGGTTTTCAGACAAGGTTGATTTAACTAGTAAACAAAAACTGTTGGGTTGATGCAACTGATATTTTGTTCATCTTCTAGTCACTTCACCGTCCGGCAGCTCCTGTGGTACTAACGTTGATTCAAAATCTGCGTAGACCACTAGTGGAATTCGATATTGGTGAACCGTCTTGTTAAATTGTATTGAAGCTCGGGTAGGCGGTGGAAGACTTATCTTTACTTCATAGTTCTCGTTGCAAAGTCTTTTATGTTCCAACAACCAGTCCGATCCTCCACGTCTTGAATCTTTCCAAGAAAAGCAGAAACATCTCTTGCAAGCTGTAATCCTATTTACTCTTTTGGTCAATTGTTTTACAACTAAGGCTTCAAAGTCCTTTATCCATACATAATGGGAAATTTCACCCTTAGTTATCAATAGCAAATCCGTGTGGTTTCTTTGCTCAACCTTTACTACCCGCAAAGGATAAACGTTGTTTGAATCATCCAGACCAAAAACATTCACTGAAACGCCAGGATTTTTCTTTTCAAATTTGTCTATGTCTTTCAATGTAACTGGGTAGGTGAGGCCTTGAAAGTTGTAGCGGTGTTCATTTTCGTAATATTCTCTACCAACTCTTTCAGGATGATCTTTAACATACTTGGTTAACATTGCATACTTGAAACATTCATTACCTTCATTTTGCACATTCCTACACGATTTAGTGTTTTGAATTTTCTTTGGTAAAGGGATAAAACTACTACCCCTTAAACCATATCCATGTTTATGAACCCTAACATCCATACCTTCTATTGATGACAAAGTCCATCCAGATCCTCTTCCTTCATGTTCTTGGAGTTTAGTTATAAGTTCCTCCAAGCATTCTTCAATAATATCATCAATGTTGGAGGTGGAGGTAAGGGTTCGGTTTTTGGTAATGAACGCTCTCAATGCTATTTCACCATCAGTATTGTTAAACATAGCCTCTAACACCATTCCAAATTTAATAAAATTTAGCCTTTGTAGTTCTTCCCTCAAAGTTTGACCTGGGTTATAAATGTTTCTAGTTCCAATTGAACATTATTAATTTTGAAATGTGTTACAACTCGTCCTGGCAAGGCTGTAGTGCGCAGTTGTTTCACATCTTCCAGTTCTTCTTCAGTGTCCTCTTCTTCCGTGTCCTCTTCTTCATAAGATCTTCTAGCAGTAGATGGTCCAGCACCAGCAAATTGTATCACACTAGGTCTTCTTCTTTGCATTTGCTGTAGATAGCTGTCCCAGTATTCCGTCTGCTTCTGGTGCTGTTCCAAAAACCGGTCAATTGAGTCTAAGTCTATTTCATCCATGGTAATATCTTCTTTTCTATCTTCGTCTTCATGTAATTCTCTGTGTAGGGTGAAAAGATCTTCGTCTTGAAAGATTTCCCCACAAATGTCGCAAAGAGCCATTTCAAACAGTTTGGCTTTGAATGCACACTCTGTGAATGTCCACGCAATAATGAGCAGCGCACTCCACAGGGATCCTTTATATCCGAGGCAGATAGGTGGGGAAAGTGACGTCATATAGGAGCAGGTTATCAATCATGTGCTAAATTTAGCCTTTACACAACCGTTTGTAATAAATTTATCAGTAGGCTTGATAAATTGATGATATTTGGTCTAGATTCAATAATTTGTACAAGTTTTTTTAAAGACGTCTGTTTGAGCAAAATTTATATAGGTCAAGGCCATTTGGAATTATTATTTTGAGCGGGGGATAGAGCACTAAGCAGCATCATTTACTACAAAGTGCTCTATCCCCCGCTCACATTCTTTTTAACTTTTTGTTTAAACTTTTTACAAAGGTGAAACATCACCATCAGAGTCGGAATCATTCTCATCACGAAATAGGTAGCGATGACAATACATAATTCTTCTGGCTACTAACGTCCTATCCATTGGACGATGAGGAGTGTCTTGTTCTTCTTCTTCTTCAATTTCCGACTCAGATGATGACTCTAACGTTTCGTAGGCGTGCAAGTCCATTTCATTATCCGTTAAACCAGAGCTCCGTCAGAGTCCGTTTCAATATCCATAATTTCTTCCTCCTCCTCTTCCTGGTCAACCGCAGGTAGTTGGTCCTCTGCTTCTATAACTTCTACAGGTATTACCTCCAGAATTGAAAGAATTCTGTCGCGATGGAACACGGTGTTGTCAAGTGGAGCCATGGTATGAAAGTGGTGTATCTATCCAATTGGTTTGCCCTTTTTATACCCCCACCAACTATACATTTTATGTGGGTCAAGGTCACGTAAAGATACCCTTTGAGCGGGGGATAGACCACTAAGCAGCATGCTAGTCCATTGCCGCAAAGTGATCTATCCCCCGCTCTATTCCGCAGACCACACTCAAGTCCAAGTCCACATCCAAGTCCACATCCATATGTTACACTTTATTATTACTGCCACCAAGTAATTGTCACTCGCACGTTTACTTGGTTTTGATAAAGGTACTGCACAAACTCCATATTGGTTGTTTGTTCGTTATACAAATGCATCATGAAATATGCAATCTTATCGATTGCGGCATTGTCCAACGGTTCGCAATTCACAAGTTCCAATGTGCCCTGGCTGGTCTTATCCTCTATAAGTTCCACCACTTCGTTGATGTCTTCTTCCAAGAGGATGAACTCAACACTGAAGCTCTCCATTGTTGTTGATAGTGTCTAGACAAATGCTTGACTAAATGCTTTATTCATCAGTCCTACATATATACCAATTTCCCCCTCCTATTACCCATTCCCCCTCTACCTTTATATGGGTCAAGGCCATCCAATAATACCCTTTGAGCGGGGGATAGACCACTAAGCAGCATGCTAGTCCATTGCCGCAAAGTGATCTATCCCCCGCTCTGTATTCCACACAAGTCCTAGTCTTTACACACACACACATAAGCCCCCCAGTCTTTTACACTTACTCATATACTCTGTCCTCCCTGCCAATTAAGAGTTCCCCATGTTTGCCACTATTTTCAATTAACCTTTCCAAGTCCCAAAACACAATGTCCAAATTAACCAAGTTCGCTCGTCCAATTTGAAACACACTATTCCCCCCAAAGTCACTTGCTCTCACTTGTTGTCCTGTATACTGCTTCTTCTTCCACGCTACAATCACTACCCTACCTTCTTCAACAACCATTCTTTTAACATTATCATACACCTTCTTCAACATCCCTCTACAGTTTAAATAGTTTATGGTTACATACTCCTACTCCTTACCAATGATCAGTGATCCACTCATTTTCTAGCGTTCCACTGGAAGGTCCAAAGCAGAATGAAGTCGGGATGTACAGACCCCCTCTTTTATACCAGTTAACCGGTTGTCCTTCGTTTAAAGTGGGTCAAGGTCATTCAAAAGTACCCTTTGAGCGGGGGATAGACCACTAAGCAGCATGTTAGTCCATTGCCGCAAAGTAGTCTATCCCCCGCTCTGTATTCTATACACACACACACACACACACACACACACACACACACACACACACACACACACACACATGTCCCTGTCTTTTCATTACATACCTAATATATATTCACTACCTTCATCGTCACTATCACTCATCACCGTTTCTACAAACTCCACCGGATTAAAGTTAAATTGTTTCAATTGTTCTTTTAAGTTTTCAATTTGTTGGTCCTTTACTTCTAAAACACTGTGAAGGTGTGATATGTAGTCCGCTGCCTCGTTGATGCTTGCTACTCTGGGATCGCCTAACTTCAAGCTGGGAACTACACCCTGCAGCCTGAAGTACGCCATACGCCTTTCTTGCTCCTGCCGTTGACCAGGAGTGAGCAAGCCTTGCCCGTCTTGGCTCACCTCCAGCAAGGTCCGTAGCATCGGAGCTTTGCAAGCGTTTGCCCGAGCAACAGTTATGCTATGGAATGGTCGAGCAGGTCCACGAGTAGCAGGCAGGACGTTGGCAGCACGCCTTCTTGAAGAAGAAGCCCGAGAAGTTTTGCAGTTGGAAGCCATGTTGAAGTGCGGTATTCAGCTAAGCGATACAAAGCAGAATAACCAAACTGCACATCAATACCCGTATATATACACTTATCAGTGGTGGGGGTACTAGCTAACCTTGGTAAAGTGGGGTCAAGGCCATCCAAAAACATTACCAGAACGGGGGATAGATCACTAAGTGGGCATGTTAGTCCATTGCCACAGAGTGATCTATCCCCCGCTCTGTATTCCGCATTCACGCACACATTCATACAAACACACACAAGTCCCAGTCCGAGTCTTTACCCACACACCTATCCACTCTCATCCTCACTATCATCACTATCATCTAACAATCTGTCACACTTCATAATTAGTTTTTCCCATTCTTTCCGGATCAAACGTATTTCACTGTGTGCACTCTCCAACAACCTGTTCTTTTCCTCTATTATTACGTTACAACTTTTAATATATCTTATAGCAGCTCTAACAGTGTCTTCCTGTGAAGATGCACCAACCACTACACCTGGCACGACCTGCTGGAGCTCTTCATACAAGTTCGCTTCTCTTCTGGAGGCTCCACTGCTGCACAACTCCGTCTTGCTCGGAGTGAATCTGAAGAACCGGACGCGACTCCTTGACAGGCGGTCCCGCCGGATCGGTCCGGAGCTCGAGCCGGAGTTGGAGGCGGTCGGGGCAGAGGTAGAGGCTGGAACGTTCATGGCAGACATGGAAGTGTTCAGCTTAACAGTGTAAAGCAGAATGAGAGGACGGTTGATCACCACTCCTATATATACCTATTCGTGGTGGTAGGGGGCGGGGTGGGGGAGGGGGTGGGGGTTATGGGGGGGGGAGGGGGGGGCGTATAGCTTAAGGACTTCCACTAAATTTCCCTTAGTCTTCGCGATCATCAGTTTTACATACCTTTAGCACACCCATTATTTTTGTTTCTTCAATAACTTTACACACCTCAAACACCCAAGCAAACAGCTCATCTATGTTGTTATAATTGATTTTTGTCCAGTGTTCATACTTATGAGTTTGGTTGTTTATAATACATAAATAAAATGTAGACCCATCTCGTCTTATACAACACTCAACTTCCATTCTATGCCGGTTTAGCACTTCCCAAGCATTGTGTTGATCTATAAAGAAGTCACCACCTTTGTAATTGTACCGTGACATGTTTATTACAAAGCACAGGAACAGACTGAAGCAAATAAACGACTCATACAAGCTTAGTAAGAGCGTTAGAGTGGGGGTATCACGTGATACACAACATTAGTTGTAAGGTTAGCACTTTATTTTAAACAGTAATTTATATGGGTCAAGGTCATTTAAACTTTGAAAAATTTTTACCTCCAAACACTTGAAGCAAGCTACAAGTGTTTGGAGGTAAGTTTTTATTTGTTAATGATTTATTTGTAACTTAGTCTTCACCCTCAAGGACACGGTTTGAGATTGTCCCAGTGATTTTACATCACCGCCAGGTTAAAGTATTATACAAGTCAAGTATTTTTTTTTGTTGACTTGTATAATACCCCTCTCCCTTACTTTAAGAGGGTTGAGACTAAATTTGGAAAAATTAATTTGGAAAAGACTTTTAAATATTGTCAACACAACCTAACAATTTTGATTTTTTTTTAGTGGGCCCATGTCCTAGTCCATTTCCCACACGGTTTGGCATCCTTCCCGTCGTATTAGATAGGCTTTAGGGATGAAAAATTCTCTTTGTACCATCCGAGGTGGTACTTGCATTGTACAAAGGCGGCCTTCACCTTTTACAACAATTTCTACTTTCTTATTACCCGCTCCGTAGGTTTGACCAATAAAGTAATATTTTTCATCAACCTTTAGCCTTCTAATATCACGCGGTTGCGGGCCGTGGGGATGTCTGAACTTGGACGTTTTAGGCCTAATATAAAGAGTGTAGGGTTTGAATTGCCGAAATTTGACTGTACTTTTAAGGTGTCGATGGCAGCGATCCCCTTCTGCACAGGCAAGGTTCTGGCAACACAACACCCCGAACACACTTGAAAACCGAGCGTAATCGCATTTCTTACCCTTGCCAGCAGGGGCTTTAACGCGCTTACGTTTCTGTGTTGGACGCTTTACTGTAGTGTCTTGGAGCTTCTCCGAATTAGGCTGGCTAGAAGAAGTGGGGGTGGAAGGGGGTGGGGTAGGAGAGCGTGTTAGGTCTATGGAGGGAAGTTCAGGGGAAAAGATGGATTTACGGGGTGGTTTGGTTGGTGTGGATGGCATGGGGGATATAGGTGAGGGACATTGTGATTTGGTATAGGATAGGATTTTTCGGGTTCTGCTGTAGGGGGGTTATCCTCGACCTGGACGTCTCTTCGAAGACTGCAGACTCCGATCCTGAGTCCGATAGCAGCGAGAGTGCTGGAGAGGCTACCGGGACTCGACCGCTGAGTTTTCCTGACGATGGTGGAGGTGCACCGGCCTCTTCCACTGTTGGCGGCAATGGCGACAGGCTGGGCATTGAGGCGGGCTGTGGTGGCGGCGGCGGCGGTGGTGGCATCGTCAGGCAGCTCAAGATGTTTGCAGTCATCAGATATTCCAGGATCGAGGTGGAGGATGATGGAGGTTGAGTCGTGTCGGTTGAGGTTGAAGCTGGCGGGTAGTTTTTCAGCTTAAGACCCATTTTAATGAATTGACTTAATAAAAAGAATAGATGAGAATAAAAAAGTGAAGTTATTATAAAAGATCTCAAGAACAAGAGAGAACCTGTCCGTACGGGAGCTTGGACGGGAATGAGAAGTGCATGTAGCCGAGCCGCCTTATATCCCCACCGGGGCTGCCACGCCCAGGATATCAGGGGAGGGGGTGGGGGGGTGGGGGGGGCTCGCACTTTTTGTCGGGGGGGGGGGGCTCGCACTTTTTGTTGGGGGGGGGGCTCGCACTTTTTGTCGGGGGGGGGGGGGGGGTCAGGTAAGTTAAGTAGGTCAAGGTCACCCACAACACTTGTACTCTAAGTGTTGGCTATACCCCCACCACAACTGGGTCCCTAGGCTGCACAACACCGCTTCGCCAGTATGTCTCCGGCTTCCATGCGGTGCGTCTCGCTGTTCTCTAGCTCTCTATATGTAAGTAATTTTACAAGTTCTGAATGTAGGTCACTACACTTTAACTCTGGGACGATATCGACTTGTAGTAGCTGGCGGGTAGTTTTTCAGCTTAAGACCCATTTTAATGAATTGACTTAATAAAAAGAATAGATGAGAATAAAAAAGTGAAGTTATTATAAAAGATCTCAAGAACAAGAGAGAACCTGTCCGTACGGGAGCTTGGACGGGAATGAGAAGTGCATGTAGCCGAGCCGCCTTATATCCCCACCGGGGCTGCCACGCCCAGGATATCAGGGGAGGGGGTGGGGGAGGGGGGGGGGGCTTGCACTTTTTTGTGGGGGGGGGCTCGCACTTTTTGTCGGGGGGGGGGGGGGGCTCGCACTTTTTGTCGGGGGGGGGGGGGCTCGCACTTTTTGTCGGGGGGGGGGGGCTCGCACTTTTTGTCGGGGGGGGGGTTAACAAAATAAACCCCACTTGGGGCCTTTGTGTTGACATCGCTAAAGCCTCCTAAAAGACCCAACTATAGACAACTCCAACTTTGTGTGTTACTAATACCTAACTGTTCGATTTTTAAAAGACCTTAATTTATTTACTGTGTTAATAAGACCGGACTGTTAAAGATTTTAAAAACTTTTACTTATTTAGGTCAAGGTCACGAAAAAATTTTAAAAAAATTAAGCCCCACACCCCCCTATGGGGGTGTGGGGCACTTGGGTTGTCATCGCTGTAGCCTCCGAAGAGACCCAACTATGACAACAAGGCAACATCCAATGTCGTGTACCCTTCGCCACGCAAGACTTGTAAACATTTACTGCATTGTCTTTCAGTAGCTAACAAAGATTCATTTACATAATTTTGAGTTTCCAGAAGGAAACAAACTGAGGACACCCTAGTGGCTTACGTCCTCGTCCGAGTGCAGGGGGCCGCCGCAACCTTTTGCATGCCAGCGTACAAACGGACATGCTCCCGGATGCCATCCGCAACCTTTTGCATGCCTGGCAGGAGCCTACCGATAATTAAAATAGGCTTTACACGGGGGCCTACTCCCGTAACCTATCTTTAATATTTTTAATTTAGCAATGCATTGAATTTTTACAAGTCTTTGTGGGTCAAGGCCACACGGACATTAAAAAATTTCGGCCCCCGTACATCCATGGCGAACCACGAATGTTCGGGGGCCTTGGGGACTAAAAACACAAATAGCTAACAAAGATTCATTTACATAATTTTGAGTTTCCAGAAGGGAAACATACTGAGGACACCCTAGTGGCTTACGTCCTCGGTCCGAGTGCAGAGGCCGCCACAACCTTTTGCTTGCCAGCGTACAAACGGACATGCTCCCAAATGCCATCCGCAACCTTTTGCATGCCTGGCAGGAGCCTACCAATTATTAAAAATGGCTTTACACGGGGGCCTACTCCCGTTCCCTGACGTTACAATTTACTTTGAGCATTGAAAAAGCTCAAGGGGGGATTGCTAAAACAAGCGTATACACTTTAGAAACATATAACACACTTACAACACACAATTGAGCTCAACGTAGTCAATGCTGGAACAAGCACATACACATTAAACGCATATAACAAACAAGACACAAAGGATAAAAGACACACAGGAGACATAGGGTACAAGTAAAAGACTCTCATATAAAACAATTCTCAATACCCAAACGCAAGCGCAATATCTTACAACTAATACAAGTCTTAAAGTTAGAGTAGACTTCGCTAAACACTGAAGGCGCCATTCAATGTTTAGTGATGCCTATGGCGGTCCGTCCCGATCGTTCACGTTCAACGCGTGGGAGCGGACTGCGAGCCGGCTCTGGACGGGCCCCCTTATATCCCCACCGGGGCTGCCACGCCCAGGATATCAGGGGTGGTGGAGGGGGTGGGGGTGGGGGGGGGTACTTTTTGTCGGGGGGGGGCTCGCACTTTTTGTCGGGGGGGGGGGGGGGGTCAGGTAAGTTAAGTAGGTCAAGGTCACCCACAACACTTGTACTCTAAGTGTTGGCTATACCCCCACCACAACTGGGTCCCTAGGCTGCACAACACCGCTTCGCCAGTATGTCTCCGGCTTCCATGCGGTGCGTCTCGCTGTTCTCTAGCTCTCTATATGTAAGTAATTTTACAAGTTCTGAATGTAGGTCGCTACACTTTAACTCTGGGACGATATCGACTTGTAGTATTTCAGTGTTTTGACTCAAGGTCATCACACTTTAACTCTAGCACATCGGTTATCGTACCAGAGGTGCTCAATAACCTAACTTGTAATGTTTAGGGTGGCGTTTGCACGCCACGTGGTATCGCCATGAGTGTCCAGTCCAAGTTTTAAGTTAAATTAATTTTACTGTAATCTTTTCCATTTCCGCTTCGTTTTGCCAAAGTATAAGGTGTCGCTTAATAAAGTGGTATTTCTCTAAAGTTATAGGAGATTGCAGGGATACAATTAGTTTATTTAGGAGACTCTTCATCTTGGAGTTTAACACAATTTCCACTTTGACTTTGCTTCCTCGGCTCTCACAGCCTAAGCTGTACAGAAATGTTTCTTCTAGTGCCAACTCGGGCCAAGAGAACAGTGTGTTGACTGTAGGACAGCTCATGGTGAAGTGATGCGATACTCCAGCGTACCACCTCACCTTCCCCCACCACTGTGACCTTCCCCCACTCCTGCTGTTTCCCCCACCTCTTTTCCCTTGACTCATGCGCTACAAGCAGTCTCTCAGTATTGTGCGGACTTTTGTGAGGGGAAGCCATGTCGCAGGACGCTTTAGGTAAGAAACTTAGCCGTGTTAAGACTTTATTAGTTGCTCACTGTCCACCACTCAAAGTTAAGAAGGTTTCGACTTTAGCTAAGTGGCGCAAACTGTTGCGTGGACACCCTAGGTTTTATACCAAACAGACTAATGTCAGTTTTACTGATGAAGATTTGTTTAAAATATTGGATGAAATGACTTTTCCTTGCAAAATTCAGTTAGTTACTCCCATTCCTGACAGTTTAGAGTCTTAGTCTCTCAAGCCGATATACCTAGAGTACACAGAGCCTGACAGTCAGTCACTCAATGGCTGTCGTGGGGTGCGCATCGGTGTCGGCGCTCCGTTGTTAGGTTTTCAAGGTCACAGTAATATGAAATTGTTGGTGTTGTGCTGGTTCAAGGTCACCTGAGGGATAACCGATTGCCCATTTAGGCAGAGTCATGTCAGAAACTCGAGTTTAACTTGGCACTTTTGCCTTTTCTCGTCGAAAATTCGCTCCAAGTGGTCAAGGTCACGGGGACTCGGACTGAAACTCGGAGCGTAGTGCGAGAAACGGCAAAAGTGCCAAAAAATTTTAAGTTTCGGCATGACCTTGACCTCAGTGGCGTCGGTGACGTCATTTTGATGACGTAAGGGGTGATGACGTCATCAGCACGTCATTTCTGTGACGTCATGGGTGTGACATTCTAGAAATGACGTCATTAGTGATGACGTCATCGATGACGCAATCGATGACGTCATCGATGACGTCATCGGTGAGGTCATTGACCTCGATGACGTCATCCCTCAGGTGACCTTGAACTGGGCCAGCACCAACAATTTCACACTACTAGTATTATTTAGGTAATAACACCTCAAATTTAAGTACCCGAAGAAAAGATCACTGTTGAATGGCGCACTGATTTTATTACAATATGTATTCAACAATTCAAGTTAAAGTGTGAAACATTGAGGCACCGGTACTTTAATACTTAGGACGACAACATCATTTAATGGAACAATTTCCTTAATATCAAAAGAAATAGTGCAGAAAAATTAAGCCAAAAATTAACTCGAAAGTGAAGAAATTGTTGCTAAAATGTTCATCATATCATCACCTAGCCTCCCTCAGAAAATACCAATGAAATACTCAATGGGGAAAACATCTAAAATGATGGGATGCCCCATGTGGAGTCTGAAGTAAATATTAGGGAGTGTGCATAACATGCAAATACTACATTGTATTGTAAAGTCGTTTACTTTTAGTATAACGTTTGAACACCTCTGGATACACGGTACTAAGTTGTTGCAAGAAGCAAACACATCCACCAAACATATTCTCTTATGTATATCATTGTAGTTCAGTTTGAAAGTGTTACTAATTGTAGTTGAAGCTGAATATATAAGTAAAGGTTTTGACTGCATGAAAATCTTGTACTTAGGCCTATTTTAATTCTTATTCATTTAATTTAGTTTAGTCGTTCGGTATCTCTTTTCAATGCAATTAAATTAAGCTGACTAAAAAGTATTACTTCTTTTTATTAATATTTCAAGTGTTGTAACTTGAAAACATTAACACATATTCTTCATTATCAAAATTTACCTGTTTTTAGGATATAACATTTAAATGTAAAATTATTTGGCAATATAAGGCCTACTCTTGTATAAATCGAATTACAAAAAATATTAACTTTAAAATTCTTTTTAATTTTATTCTAATATATACTTTTAAAATTATGAAAATTTAATGGTATTGTTAAATTTGATAATTTTTTTCCTTGGAAAAATCTATATTTTTAAATGCAGATGTCAGGGCTTTGAAATCATTGGCACATAAGTAGAGACATCCTTATGGGGAAGTCTGCCTAAAATAATTTTAACGGGTATGTTATTGTATTGGTTTTTTATGCACATTTTGCCATTGGAAAGGTAGAAAGATGCGCTTCCCATTGCAATCAGAAGAAGTAATTATAGCATCAGTGCTTTACTTTGGTTGTCGGGGACAAAACTGAAATGATTCAAAATTTACGTTAGAAGTATACAAAAAATATTCAAATGGAATGAATTTATCCCATAAATGAAAAAAAAAATAAAACACAATAGGTTTTACTATTAAACAAAAATGAATGAATTCATTTTTATTTCTCATTAAAAATATACACTACCACAACCCTTCACTAAGAAATTTGACATAAAAACATCAATAGAATTTCGTACAACTACATGAGTGATTGAAAGAAAAAAATCTTCATTATGAACAAAAATACTATATTTTCAACATATGAAATAAATACAGTCAAAATTTTCTTATGCGCACACTGTCCCATCACTTTCCATCTCATTTGCCAATAAAATATTTCTATCCAACACGGTTGGAAAATTAAAAAGTTGCTCTATAAATCTGAAATCAAATTCAGTCCACGTAGTGTGTTACAAGACGAGCCGATATATTATTTATAATTCAAGTTTTCAATGGGGGTTGCACAATATCCTATTCCGCTTCATCTCTGCTAAATTAAAATAATACTAGGCACGCTTAAAATTCCTTAATATCTATCCAAGAATAATGATAATAGATTCAATTTAAATTTATTTATTTCATGCATGCGCAAACATGTTTACAATGCAGTGATGTGCAATTTGCCTTTCTATCACTTTACTATTTGAAAGAAATCTTAAATTTAATACAAGTTTCTACTAACACGTTTTTATTATTAAGTGATATTGATAGTATACTAATAACTTAAAGACATCAACACTGAACTATTTTATGGAAAGTAATTTGTTTTTGACTTGGGACAGTGATTTACACCTAAAATTATATTGGATGATTAAAAAATAACTTAACAACATTTAAAATGAAAATTAATCAATAAATCCTACAGCCGTGATTGTAGCTTAAATTTGCAAGAAAATACACAGAGTAATTCTCTGGAATTAAAGTAAGTTCGCTAGTTCTGAACTTCTGACAAAGAGCGCTTTCCACCCGTATATCATACGCATGGGTGAAAAAAAAAAAAAAAAACTAAGATTGATATGTTTCTGATTACCTAACCTAACTTTACTATAGCACATCAAGTTTTGGTGCCTATAACAAACAAGTACCTAAAATTATTACATAAAAACAGTTCATATTACCTAATTATACGTAAACTCCCTCTTGTACATTCGTATATTTTAACTTACGAAGAATTCCAAAAAAGAGCGTAAAACATTACTTAAATGCGTTATATGTTTAATATTAAGTTTAATAATTTACTGCATGAATTAATAGAAACAAACCACAAAAAATAATAATACAAATTAAATGCGATGCTAAAACAAAAACCAGCGTGCATAAAGGAAGGTTTAAGTTACGTGTTATGCTCACCACGACACCGGTGGTGCTAGCATGTTGGCCGTTATCTTTTATTGCTATATCTTGGAAATCCTTTTATACGTTTCCTACCATAATTTATTTTGCGATTCATAATATATTTCAAAACTTCCAAATGCAATAAAATGCTCATACTTAATTAGTTATTAAATTGTTTAAATAGAAAATAAATTATGTGGACTTTTTTGTTCAAATTTAGAGCGTATATTTCTTTAACATATATGTACGAAGTGTGTTTTACATTTATATATTGTTTGTTAAGAATGATTTTAAATTACATTCAGAATACTAAACATCATTTTTATGAAAAATAAATAATATTTCCTACATTTAATTTAATATTCAAACTTTTAATTTATTATAAAGGAATGCACATTATTTAGTTATTTGATATTACATTAAACAATTCATGAGTTCGTTAATAATTGAACTAGAGCTAACTGACATAAAGAAACTTCAAATAGAAATATTTTAAGGAGTGAAAGTCATTAAGCTTACATAAAATAAAAGATTTTTTTCATGACTATAAAACTGTGTGCAGAGAGTTTTTGTTTAAGGCGGAGTTGTTCAGAAGAATGTATTGCGCGTCCCAGTCCAATTCCACAATACCGGGGACTATATCTCCGCATTCCAGCCATGCTTGGATGGGGAATCCCATTACCTACCGGCCTGGAATGTTCCTACTCGCTACTGACTTGGCTGGATACACAATATATTATAGAAGAAATACAGCAGCCGGGGTCCGGGGAAACTTTAGAGAGAAATTCGTACAATTAAAATCGAGATTTTTTAATGTGCTTAACACTATAGAATCATTGTAAAATATTTTTCTCTGGTTTAAATATTTAAAAAATTTCATAAACATTTAATTTTTGTGGTTTTTTATTTCAATATACCTTATTATTTAGAGATCATGTTACTGCTATACATGTTAAATATTTTAATAGGTTTGAATTTTTATGATTTATATAAAAAATAATGAGATACATAAATTAAACAATTTTGTTAGACGACATGAATCACAAAATTTTAAGTCTGTTATTTTGCATACCTAATTAGGTTTAACCTAATAGCTAAAATACTTTTTATATTTTCTTTTAAGCATGTATGTATATATTTTTTGAATTAATATAATTACTCAATAAATAGAGTAACTATATTTTAAACCTTAAAACTACGAGTGATATCCTATTTGATGCAGTCCAACAATAAAACTAAACGTTAATTAGTTTAGCCAACCTGCTGGACTCTGGTTGGATTCTACTTTATTCAACCTTTACGATTCCACACGAACATTTTTAGTCCACCACCTCACAATTAGACATTGATACCTGGCTTTTAATTTAATATTTAACATGTTTCATTATAATAATATCTTATTTAATATATAACTTACACACAGTTTACTGTTAAACTTTACAACCTAGCTTTATTAAAATGCATAAAAACTAATAATTTTTTCTTTAAACACCGTTTAATGACATTAAATATACCTTATAGAATACTTAGAAAGGAGTAATAGAAAATACATTTTGTTTAATATCATAATAACTAAATGTTTCTTTATTATTCTCTATGCCTGAAATTGCTCTGTAAATGTAATTTTTAAACACGACTAATGCAGATATTAGTTTTACCTTCTAAATGTTCATTTAATTTGAAAAAAAAAAATGTATAGGATGTTTTTATATTAGAGATGGGGCTGAAGAGGCTATTGTGCCGCACCCATTGAATACTGCAGCTATAAATAATAAATCGTCCCGTTCTGTAACGCACTACGTGGACTGAATTCTGTGACAGGTTTTCTTGAGCAACCAGGACCACTTTTATTGCATCACTGTAAAATAAGATGAGAAATCTAATCGGACACGGAGAAATTTACTTACAGTTAAATTCATTTAACAGACAGTCAATTTTAATTGTTTTAGTTTTTTCTCTTTTAAAATTTTTATATAATATTCTTAAAAACTTTGTAAGAATAGGCCTAATGTAAAAGTTGGAAAGTATTGTGGTAAATGTAGTAAAAGTCCAAATTTAACGGCTCATCTCATATTTTTAATAATTTTATAAAATGATCAAAATAGATAGATCCACACAGAAACGTATACAATGTGTTTTCGTATCTTTTCATATTCGATTCGTTAACATTTTTATTGATAGCCTCCTTGAATTCAGTATTGTAATACCCTAAATAATTATCCATATTACTGTAGACTATTATACGATAAATGTTAAAACTTTCTTACATATAAACTACCTGAAGTTTTATATACAAACATCAAATTTCACAGATTAATAAAGCAGGTGTACATTATGAGAATATAAAACTTTTACTTTAAACTAGCTAACAAAGAAAGAAGAAGTTTATTTTCCAACATACAATTACATAAGTTTACAATGTACATATTTACAGTTAAAAAAATAAAAAACAATTTAATTTGCCAAGGCTCTATAATTTCTTAACAGGTCGTAGCATTCTTAGCTTCTTCGTAACATGTCGTGCCTTGCTGCTAACTAGAAATAGTTGTTAGACAGGGAGAAAATTTTATTCATTTTAACTCTCTAAAAAACCGGATTTCATTCTAGTCAGTAATGTGGACGTTTATCGTCACCTTAAAAAGTGCCCGGTAAAAATATCGGTTCATTTTTATGGTGCGCTAACGTAGAGATGTGTTTGTCTTCAACTGAAAGTCATATTACTTAAAAATATTATATACACAAACGTCATTTTAAATGCAAGATTTTAACATTTCATTCATCTAACTTATCAGTTAATTTTGTTCAGACTATTTAAATTAAGATGAAATTCAACTATTAAACGTAAATAGATAATTGACTGGGACGGTGGCGTCGTCATGTAATCCAGCTACATTGAGGTCACGAATCGTGGATAGTCAAAAGCGATGGCTTGTTGATGCGATATTGCCTGGTGGGGACTAACTTCCGCACTAGTGAAAGTTCATCCTTAAATACCACCCTCATAATTAGACCAATTTGTATATATGAGGTCGAAATTGTGGTTCGGATCCCACGTTAAACTGTAGGTCAATAGATTCCATTGGCTGTTTGGCTAATAATTAATAGTCCTGTCTTAGGAGAATGTCGGCCTTAGTCAGTAACAAGACTGATCGGGCCACAATCATCCTACTGTCTCATTCATATTCAAGTTAACTTACCCACTATGTGAGGTCCCTGCTCAAAATAGTGATATAGTGATAATGGAATTTTATTAAATACTTCATTAATATTACCTAGTTCATTAATTAGTTTTTTTCTATTTTTTGCCGTATGATGAAAAACGTTCTTCATCAATCTGACTGAAAGTGATTATTTTGTTTTTATTGCAATTTCGTAAAACACGATTGTGCACGGAATGAAAACTGCTTTCCAGTCAAGTGATGAAAACTACTATTATAAAGAAGTAAGTTTTATTTATTTTTATCTGTCCAACAATAATCAAGATATTTTATTTCGGTTTGACTTTAAATTGAGATTATTAGTTAAAACAGGGTCTCATTGAAAACAATTGAATTTATACATATTATTTGGTAATTATGTAACACATATAACGTCATTCAGTTTAATTTTAGAAACAAAAGCACAGTCAGAGGACTTGAATGTGTTTAAACTCCAGTATTCAGAGCGCTAATTGTCTAATGTAAACAGAAAGAACGCCATCCTCAGTCAGGTATTGTACCATCAACAACTGGGAATATCGACTTGTATCTCTTCCAAGTCTTCTTTATCAACATGCTAGCTTATGTACCAATCTATATTGCAATTTACAATTGTAGCAAAAATTATTTTCGTTTAAAGTTTTCTATTCAAAATTTTGGTATAGTGATTACCATGCAGACGTATATAAAGTGAGATTTAAAAAAGGAAATTTCATTTGTCTGTTACATACAACCTATATAAAAATTTATTTTAGAGTTTATATGTACAGGTTGATGATTTGAACAGGCATTTTGACTTCATGGAGTAGTATTAGTGTATTTTAAAACTGTATTTATTTCTTAACAAAATGACGTTCTAGGACCTGGAATCTGATCCCGTCTTCAGGTGGAAGTAATAACTAGAACATAATTAAGTTAGTAAAAACACACCAGGTAAACCATAGCCAATCCTGAAATAAAAATGGCACACGATTTTGTTCATTTCACTACATTTTTGTGACTAAAAAAGTGATTATAAATAGGAATACACCAAAGTTAATTTTAGTAAATGATGTGTATTATAACTTACACTTGAGCATCAAAAAACAAACTATCTTAATAAATGTAAGTTAGTGATATATTATCATGTTAAATTGTGCATTATTATTAATCTAAATCATATGATTAGCTCTCCTTTCCCTAAAAACCTACGTGATATCATTCAAGTTATGAGTACACTGAAACATTAATGTACTGAGTATTTTTAACTGGTAAAAATAAATAATACAAAAAAACAATAATACGTTCTTCCTATCTATACTCCTGCGATCCTTAAAAGTCCTACATAACCTGTGGCCACCGATTATATCCCATTATGTGGTCTTTAGGATATAAGCTAGACATGAAAATTAATATTTTTTTGACAAAAATTTAATTTTCTAATTAATATTTTTTGTATTTATTTGTATATCGTGTAAATCTGAATTGAAATTAAAATTGTTCTGTATCAAACTTTATTTATTTAGATTTTTTCCTTATTTCTTTATATATTTGCTTTTAAATCATTGAATGTTACAAGTTTTATAAACAATGAATTAATTACAATTTCTGAACTAACATAGTTATTAAAAGTTTAGTAATATTCCAGTTAAAACACAAGTCCTAGATCAAAAGAAAGATTACTATATCATATTTACTATAGGTTAAACTACAGTCGATTAAATATTGTAATATAATCTCTTCTTCTTACTTCAACTTAAACTTCTTGTATTACTTAAATTTAACTAAAAATTTTTAACTGTTAAAAGCAAATTTAATACAGGAATAACTTAAGTTACATTTTCATTAATTGTATTGATAACTGCAAGGAATTTATAACGACATTTTTTATGATCAGTCAAATTTAAGCTTAAAACTAAGCTTTATTAATTTTACTAACTATCAATGATTTTGGAATTTCTTAATATATGGTATTTGTAAAACTGAATGATCCCATGGTGTGTGTAAAGTTATTGTGAATACGGGTTTAACAGTTGTAACAGGAAGTGTTCTTTCGTCGTCGAGTGATAACCGTAAAAGTTAACGGTCCAGGGTGCGGGAAGCCAGTAGTACCAACATATTACAGGTTCATACGTAGAGCATAATTGAAAACATTGGATTTCATAATATCTTAAGCCGTGTGGTTTTTTCGCAAAAAATCTCGAACTATAATATTTGAAATGTAATTCACTGTCTCTATCTCTCGCCACTGGGCGAGAGATAGAGATTTTATACTCTTAGAAGTATAAGCATTAAGGAATAGGTTCGTTTCTTGATATATATCGTTTAAACATATTTTGTTGGTTGTATATCAAATGTATCTATTTAATTCTACGAAACATTTTAAAAAGAGGTGGATAGTAGTTACTAAGTTCATTATGCTAAATAGTTATTGTTTTTTTCTCGACTAATTGAATAAAAACATAATTTTTTTTTGTTTTTTTTGTTTGTTTTTTTTTTTTTTTTAAACTATACTGTATTTAAAACATTTTCTTAATTAGTCACTAAATTTTTATAAAAGGTTCATCCAGTCTAAGTTATGTTAATTAATAAAGTATTTAGAAAATTGTTAATCAAACGATATACTATATCACAATGTATAGCATATTTTTTATAGGTACACTAAAGTCATTGTATTTCAGGGCCTTTCAGGTGTTTTATCGTCTAAAAATAATAGAAATCTCATGTGAAAACGTGCACCTCAATAAAACCATTGTCAACCAAGATTTGTTAAAACAGTAAACTATTTTTTTTTTTTTTTAACACAAAAACAGAAGTGAAACAAATTAAAACGTAATTAATGAAAATAGTAATTTAATAAAACCAACTACACCAATCATATTAAGGAAACATACCAAGCCTCAATCCTAATTAAATTATTGACTAAATCGTTACTTGTTGATCCTCTGTTTCAATCATTATTTTTCATTTTTACAGTAGTTTGCGTTGTCAAACCCTGCAAAACTGTCCATAACAGTTTATTATCTATTAAAATACTATGAACTTTGATAATAGACGACCTAGTTTTAAATTGTATTTACAGTTAAAGAGGCTTTTTTTCTAAAGGTTTTATAGAATTAAACACTTCTTGACCCTTTATTAATCGGACATGGGTCTTTTTTTGGAGATTTCATTCACTATTACAATTTGTCATCCAGAAATTTATTATTTACAAATGAAATAATGGT
This sequence comes from Neoaliturus tenellus, assembly GCA_030545055.2. Lineage (NCBI taxonomy): Eukaryota > Metazoa > Arthropoda > Insecta > Hemiptera > Cicadellidae > Neoaliturus > Neoaliturus tenellus. The sequence goes on along the minus strand of CM061533.1, from coordinate 207,036,555 downwards.
ATAGAAGGGATCAAAGATTAATAAAAACCACCAACTTTGTGTAAATACGGGATATTAGAATATCGACACTTATTTTAAAATTTGGAGAAGTTTCAAATTGAGTCAAGCTAAAAGGCCTGTGGGTGAAATACATTATTTTAGTTTTTTTTTTTATAATTTGATTCAGGAAAAATCTTTTTTATGTATGTTCATTAAAGCTGTTTAAAGATAAACCGGTTAAAACTCTTTATCTAGCTCGACCAGAAACTTCATGAAACCACAAGTAAGGGCTAGACGCAAGGGTTGTAGGATATAAGGCCAGCATTAGCTGTAAATCTTTGCTATGGCTTTGTGTTATCCTGCGCCTCGTGATGTAGACTTAGGATTTGTTAGAGAGAATTATTACTGTCAAAGGCATTATGCCTGCATTCAGCTGCTTCAATTATTAAATATTGCAGGTCGCTCTGCTTGAGGTACAAACCTATGATAGTGATTAAACCTGCAGGCGCAAATATAAAAACTATATTGACAACTTATAGATACTTTCTTCCAACAATAGAAAAAAAGTGAAATATAAAATAATTATTTTAGTATGTCAATGTGTATGGGATTTTATCTTTATGTGATACAAAATGGTTTACTTGTTGTTTTCTACAAATTCTTCATCCGTATAAAACCAACGATGGATTTAAAACAGCTTCTAGTATAATTTTATAAGATTCGGCTTAGTAGTAATTGTTTACTAGTTTTCTAATAGGATACAATTTTAACTGTAAGTTTTGATGCAATGTCATTTAAAAATTCATTTTCCGATTCTCAAGCCCATTACTGTTCAAAGTACAATGTAGGTAAAATTGATTTTACAGTAAATGAATATTACCTCGTTATGATTTTTACCTCAGCTCTATTATTTGTTAATGAGTATTAATATTGGTATTTATTCCTTGTCAAAATCTACTTAAAAAAAAATTATTTTGGGTAAATTATCTTTGGTAAAATTATAATACCATTTTATGATTAGTTTTTCATTCAAATTAGTTTTATTTTACATAAAATAGTATTTACTATTTTAAATACTAATTATTTTACATTATTTGAGCCTCCAACCTCCAAGATATGATGAGATTGTCAGTTTTTTGTTTTTTTTTTCAGCAGCGATTGTTAATATTTACAAATAACTCACGTGCTACATATACAAGAATAAAACTAGTACGAACACAGAGCAATCCGACGTTTTGGCAAGGTAATAAATTTTTTCCCCATTTTCAAGGGAACTTAAGTAGAATCAGTTAGGCGCTTATCGTATTCGTATTCGTTTTCTTCCGATGTTATGAACATAACAGCTCGTCTGGACTATTACAATGTACTCTTTTAGCTAACATATAATATAAACTTTCTTTATATAATTAAATAGTTAAAAGTGATGCTTGATATGATTTTTTTACGTTTATGTTATATGAAAAGGCGAATATCCTTTTCCTATTAACCTAATACAGAAAGCTCCGATAAGTCAGAGTATAGCAAATAGTTTAATAACAATAAAAGTTTACATCTACATGATCATACGTGCTTACCTAACTTGGACTATAACTATCTACAAGAGCTGATGTAGCTATAACAGTAACATCTACTATATATTTATCGTATTGTAATTTCATTGCTTACTAACGATCCAATTGATGTTCTGGTACATCATACGTTTTGGAGCTTACTCCATCGACGGTTACACGTCGCAGCACACTAAACTATGTCATTAATTAAAATTGTCTAACCTTTCGATGTTGCATTTTAATTTTTTTTATTGAAATGACTCAGCGAAAGTTAAGACAATTCTATCAAACGACTTAGTTTAGTGTGCTGCGACGTGTACCCGTCGATGGAATAAGCTCCAAAACGACCGTCGTACCAGGACATCATTTGGACCGAGTTTGACGGCAAGCAGTGAAATTACAATATTATATCTGCACACGATTCACAACACTAGATATTATATATTTGTCAAATAACACTCACTCTTGAATCACATAACCTCCATAACTATAGGATGTAGAGGGTTGAAATTTGGAATGGACATATTTTCAATATATGTCATTATAAAATTTAATTTAAATTTATTTACCACCTCTTTGCTAAAAAAGCTCACTTAGAAGCGGTTTTTCCAAATCTTTCAGGTCTTCATCCCATAGGACTTCAGAATGTCTTCCTAATGTTATTGTTATGGTCAATTTTTAATACAAATAACGGAAACCATGAATCTGACAAACTATATGACCTAAGATATTAAAATTAAGCTAGGACGTCTTTCTTTGCTCATAGATGCTCACTAAGAAACGGTTTTACAAAATTCCATCAGGGCCCTGCCACAAAAGACTTCAAAAATTTTATCTAATGTTATTCTTATGGTCAAATTTTAATACAAATCTATGAAACGATGAATATGGAAAACTGTAGGACCTACGATGTTGTAATTTGGCACGGACGTTCTTTTTTGCTCATAGGTGCTCATTATAAACGGTTCCGCCACACAGGACATCAAAATTTCTATCTAATGTTTCTTATGGACAATTTTAATACGATTATAGGAAACAACGTAGCTTAAGAAATATGGGACCTATGATGTTAAAATTTGGCATAGACGATTCGCTTTGCTCATAGGTGTTCATTAAGAAACGGTTTTGCAAAATTTCATCATGGTTCCGCCGCACAGGATTTCATTTTTGATCTAATACAATTCCAATGGCCAATTTCTTATATGAATCTAGGGAACAATGGATCTGAAAAATCAGATGACCTAAGTGGTTGGCATTAGGAATGGAAGATCTACTACTTTGCTCATAAGGAATGCTTTTGTAAAGCACTTTAAGGCCTCCACTCCACAGGACCTTAAAAATTACTTATTTGCCTTCGGGTTTGACATTTAACATTAACTTAACATTAATTTAACTTAGACGTTCATCTTTGACCATAGGTGCTTACTAATAAAAAATTTTGCAAATATAGTTTTGTAAATCCTTTGGGCTCACCCCCCCCCCTACAGGACTCTATAATGGAAGTAGGGCCTGGGGGGTTGAAATTTGACAGGTCGTTCCTCTTCGGTGAAACGTGCTCACTAAGAAAATGTTTTGCAATATTCCTTCAATGCTCCACTCACACTACTTCAATGTCATATTATATTTCTTGAGGAAGAAGATTTAGTTGCTCTGTAAAGAGATTTACCTGTAAAATAAATTAAATCACAGGCCATCATTTCCACAGGGATTGGATTGAATCCACCATTGGATTCAATCCGTACTTAAATTAGTTTTAAATATCTACATTGGAAACTTGAAATTAAAAAGTACAATTAATCCTTTATAATCTTAAACAAAGATGGACCTTTGTTTTAATTAAGATGTCGTTAATTGAAATTATGATAGTGATTGTTATTGAAAATGTCAGTAAGATTTTTAAAAATTCAATAAAAATTGGCAACTTTTACTTCATACAAATATTGTTTTAAATTAATTTACCTAAGTGAAAAAAATTCTTCAAATTCCCCTCTCTTCATTATTACAAGTAAAAATTAAATAAATCACGTCCTTCATAACTTAGTGATAAACAAAATCCCAGCAAAATCTGATGGCAAAATGTCAGCTTTGGTTCATCTGTTTAATGTTTTGTCTTGTCAGAGAGGTGGTTGGAAGACACAATTTTGTCTTTTTCTCAACCATCATCAAGACAACATTACATAGCATATTATATAATTATATTATTTCAACAAAAATATATTTCTGTATGTTATCTTTTTAATATTTAATTCATGTAGGACATTTGTTAAATTGGCTATAGACCAGTTATGCTTTTATATACAACTGATGGCAGTTCATAATGAGTACTGTATCGTTATTAATATTATGTGGACACAAGTCAACGCTATTCCAAGCAGGAACATTTCAGTCCGTGCATCGGTAATGAGATTTCCTACCCAAGCTTGACTGGAATGTGGGTATATCGTCCATAGGATTGCGGAATTGGTCTCCCAAGCTCACAATGTACAAATTTTGTGCGTTTGTTAAACGTGTAGCCCTATAGGTGTATAGTTGTTCGAAATGTGTTCTGGTAAATTTGGTATATTTTGTAAGCTTAGTAACTATCCTTCGACCTAAACATATAACATAGTTAAAAACAAAGTAATTTCAGAATAGCTTGTTACTGCTGCATCTAAAAGTAAAAAGAGTTTCATTAAATAATTTATTTATATTTAAATATAGAGTAAAAATTAATAGCATGTGATAAAACATTCAGAAATATATGTATAAAAGCCGACACAAAACGATTCTGTGTTAAGTCTAAAGAATCACTAATTATAAAACCAATATAAATTTCCACATCCAATCCCATAAATAAAAATAAAAATATTTTATTTTAGTTTTTGTTAAAACTGTACTTGTGTTTTATGAAAATTAAAGTATGAGAATAAAATTATGTAATGAATTGAGAGGTAATATGTGAGAGGTACTATTATTTTAGGCCATTATGTAGCACTTGTATTCAAAATATTAATTACAGCTGTAAAGTTATCCCGCTTCATGATTATATTCGATATTACTGCGATTATAGTAACTCTAATTCTTTTTATTGCTGTTTTGTTATCTGTTTTCATGAATCAACCCATCGTATTGCAATGAGATATTTTCTATGAGACGTTTCATTAGAGTCATAAATAAAAATTTTCAATAATCATCCATGTCTAACTATTTTGATAAGCTGTTAATCGTAACTACGGTACCTCCGTTGACCTAACTTTATCATCGATATTCTGCTCGGTAACGTGTACAAGATAAGCACGTGACTCCACTGACTTATCCCGACATAATGGAGAAACGTGGTGGACCTAGCTATAGATTTATTACGAAACTTTAACTCAAATGATCAGATATAATTGAATATCAATATATTTAAATCCTTGAATTTTTAAATTAAAAAATATACAAACTAATATGTCATACAAATCCATACTTCATGTTTTGTTGTGTAGGAGATTAGTCATAAGATCAACAGAAAAATGTTACATAATTTTCAGCTTTATAAGATTTTCATGTAGCCAAAATGTTATATAAGAAACTTGTATTAGTCTGAATGTATATTTTATGGTTATCATTTATAGGAAGGGGAGAACTTGTGCTTAAATTTGGATTTTGAATTAATACTGAAAAATATTTATAAAATAGATAAAGTTTATTCTTAAAATGTTAATTTTTGTCCTGATCTACAGATGGTGTGTATATTAATTTATAAGTTCCATAAGGTAGCTTGAGTAAAAATTCAACGTCTGGTTCTGGATGACGAAGAACTCGTTTACCCCTCTTCATAGCCCAGACATTTAACCAGTACTTTACCTTTATTGCAGAAAAACTCCGAATGTTGACTAATATGAATGTTGACCCTAAGTTCAATTAAAATCACGCCAATGTATCACAATCCGACATTGGACCATCCAAATTGGTCCATTTGTCCGATTGCTGCAAAAAAGATCGGAATGATAAAATTAATTATCTAAAAGTAAAAGATTCAGCGGGACTCGATATCATTCCATCAAGAATTGTTAAGTTTTGCAAAGAGGAACTTCTTCAGCTCCCTTTACACTTCTATCACTTTCACAAGGTGTCGTACCAGCTGGGATGAAATTGGTTAAGGTGTTTCCTCTGCCGAAAAAAGGCAAGAAGGATTGCATGGAAAATTAAAGACCAATTTCGTTGATTCCAACCTTTTCGAAAATCATCGAAAGACTTGTCTTGGCTGGTCTTTTTGAGTTCTTGAATGACTTCAATCTCCTTAATAAAAGTCAACGTGGATTTGTAAAGGGCAAGTCAACAATCATTGCTCTGGTAGACTTTGTTGTGGATATTATTGAAAGCATTGAGAGGGGGAAGAACGCCACAGGAATATCTTCATTGATTTGAGTAAAGTGTTGATTGCTTAAGCCATGACCTCATTATAAGCAAGTTGACCTCTCTATATCTCGTTTAATCTCTTTCATCAATACAGATAGATCTTACTGTGATTCACACCTCAAACGCCGACTGGTTATGATGTTATTGGAACAGCCTTAGCTTGGGAAGTCATGGTCAAGTTTAACCACGTTTTGTGTTTTGGCAACCGGATTTCCTGTGCCAGGACACGTATGGATAAGTCATACGGAAACGGCCGGTAACAGACTTTTCTGCCCGGCAATATGACGTTGGGTAAAAGATGAATTTTACTATCTAAACTAGATTTAGTTTTGTAGCTTATAAAACTTGACCTTATATGTCATTTGACTTACGATACACGACCCGAAACATGCTTAAGTAAAGTTTTATATGTATTAATTAAAATGGTATGCTTGTATGAATCCGAAAGAGAGGATATTCATTTGAGAGGGAAGCCTCATTTTCTCAAAATTGTACTAAGCAAGAATTAAGTTTTATCTCCATTTTGTACTGTTTGATACGTACCATAAATATATCTATTTGTTTTTAAATGAAATATTAAAAATATTACTCGAAGTATTTTAAGTCAATTAAACTTAAAGCTAAATAAACAATTTATTTCATGCCTAATTTTTTGGCATTACAATCATAAACCGAACAGTGATAAAATACGTGACCAATTTTTTATGCCTTCCTTGTTAATGTTAATTTCTTATTGATTTAGATGTATTATGTTGCAGTTTATAGCCAAGAAATGGTTGTTTTATTTTCCGATTCTTCCCTCTGCAGCAACACAAAGCACCATTGTTTGCCCAGTGATTGGGACAAACCTCTCAATGCTCCTTCAGATATCTCTCGACCGATGTTGAATGGAAAAAATACAAACAGAGTAATCGAAACTGGGTGAAGTTTTAAATATTTACCGGTAATAAAACGCATTAACTTTTCAATAGTTTCAATAAAACACTGTGATTCTAATTTTCATGATAGCCAAAATTATTTGATAATCATCGATACTCATAAAAATTTAAGAATAATTTGAATAGTGGATTTTTACAGTTTTATTTATATTTTTCTCTTAATTGTCAAACAAATTGTGAAGCCTATAAACCAAATCATAGTCCTCTTTTTAATATTTAAATTAATTTTCTCTCCATTGCTTGGTCAAGTTTTATATTATAAACGAAAATTAGCCTAAACTTTATATATACGTAATTAAATATATGTAATTCTTCGACGGACCTCTATACTTCAAATTTATAATTAAAAATACAACTTTGATGGATTGATAATTTCTTACATAGACTTTATTGCCTCATTAAACTACACGAAGCTTTATTTTCACTAAACAACGTTAACCACCCAACAAGTATTGCAAATATAATCAGGTATCACAGTGTAGTTTAAATTTTTTTATTGATGATGAGTTTTATTTTCTACGAAGACTAGATTGCAAAAACTAAATAAAAAACAATAAACGTGAATCATCATTCCTCTATATCTTTAGGAAACTTGTAACACCACCATATTACTACACCGTTAAGTACTATAGTTCGTATTACTACATACATTGGCAAATTGTTTACAATATACTATGATATAATTTAAATTTTGCTAAAATATAAATGAACAAGACGTTAAACACTAGTTCCATCATTTTGGTCTTATTATTAGATGCTTACAATAATTTATTCCACGGTACTTGTGCAATAAACAAGATGTAATAATTTTAGTTTTTTTATTAGAACTGTTTCTTTTGGTATTCTTTGTGAGACGAAGAGCAGTTAAGCGGCTTTGCCGGTTGCCGACTAAAGCCACTCAGTCACAGTGGCATTGTTAACTATGTATAGCTTCTGGAGGGGAGCTTTCCTTACTTACCTTTTTGATAATTTATATTGCCATACCAAATCTTTCATTTCATGGCAAGAAAACACCACTCAGAGTATAAAAATGATTTAGTTATTTTTACTTTTCAGAGGATTATCTTATTTCTGTTAAGCATTGTGGTGATAATAATAATAAATTACTTTATTGTATTGTAAAACCTTACCATTGAATATAAATTAATATTTGTTGGAAAATAAATTTCACTTCACTTGTTTGCAGACCTACATAATGAGTTTTAATTCAACATTAATAACCATGGTTTAGTATTTCAAAGACGAAATTGGAGAAAATAATAATTGTACATATGTAACTGTAACAGTACCTAAATATGAAATAGATTACATTTTCATAATTTAATGCTTCGACTATCAAATATTTAACATGTTACTTCCAAAATATAAATTATAATTTTCTGTCCTATTGATACATTTATGTATCCAACCCACTATAAAAAAAAACGATCAACAAAGATTTAACAAGTCTATTTTTTTCTTTCGAAATCAAGGATATTTGCATAATTTGGCTGGAAGAAATCCTTCTTTTAAGAAAACTAAAAAATTTCTGTATTTTTTCAATTGATTTCTTACAATCTTGATAGTTTTGGTTTGGCTGTAAAACTTGTAACTCCTTTTTGTCTTGTAAAAATTTTGTTTTATATATTTAGCCTTGAGTATTAAAACAGTTACTACTATGAAACTGTAAAAATTATACGTGACAAAATTTGTTCAAATTGGTTTCATGGCACACATATCAATAGTTTTGCCCAGTTTCAATTTTGTACATCAATCGCAATATCATTTTTAGATATTGTAAATAAACAAGAAATGACAGAGAGACAAATAACATAAAACATAAACTATTTTAGACTGAAAACTGTTAAATAGGACATATGTCACAGTCAGTTTTTTAATTGGCTCGAACACCCAATAACATGAAAACGTACGTTAATGTGTAAGATGTTTATTCTTACACAAACGAAATAATCGTTAGATAGTTAAGTTTGAATAAAAAACTTTCAACTTGTACTGCACTTAAACCACAAATCCCAAAGAAGGGATCAATAACGGACCAGAATGAGAGGCAGTTTCTCATGTAACAACAAGGCGAGTGATATCCAGGGATGCCAGTTTTCCAGCCCAGCGGTTGTCACGTGGGACGCGTGGAAGATACAAAACATGACATGGCTTTGTCGATCGTACGTAGACCACTCAGCCGACTTAACAGGTGTAAGTATAACATTTTTATATAAATATTTATACTTAAAATTTTACTAGTAAATCAATCCACAATTCTCTTAGGGCTCTAATTTAAAATAAACACAAAACGCACCATGAAAAAACGTCATACTAATTGAGGTGTTTCTATTTCTCATTTATAATTTTTATATAATATATTTGAGTGGACTAATGTTCACTGGTGTGATTTTGGAACTCTTTAACTAAGAAGGGCCATCTCTTTTTATTTCTTTTGTAAACTCGCCTATCCCGTCAAAATATCGAATATACACGACACAATTATATTTCCAAATGAAGTCCTCTTTCTTCAATGGACTTAATGTGGGGATCACTATCGGTGCAATGTGGGGATCACTATCGGTGGAATGTGGGGATCAATATCGGTGCAATGTGGGGATCACTATCGGTGCAATGTGGAGATCACTATCGGTAAAATGTGGGGATCACTATTGGTGAAATGTGGGCATTACTATCAGTGCAATGTGTGGGTCACTATCGGTGCAATGTGGGGATCACTATCGGTGAAATGTGGGGATCACTATCTGTGCAATGTGGGGATCACTATCAGTGCAATGTGTGGGTCACTATTGGTGCAATGTGTGGATCTTTATCGGTGCAATGTGGGGATCACTATCAGTGCAATGTGTGGGTCACTATTGGTGCAATGTGTGGATCTTTATCGGTGCAATGTGGGGATCACTATCAGTGCAATGTGGGGATCACTATCGGTGTTATGTGGGGATCACTATCGGTGTTATGTGGGGATCAGTATACTATGGGTGCAATGTGGGGATCACTCGGTATGGGTGTAACGTGGTGATCATTGTCGGTGCAATGTGGGCATCACTATCCTATTAATGTAAAGATCAATATTGGAGCGATTTGGGGATCACTATTGGTTAGTTATAAAAACATTTCAATTATAACTAAAAGTGTAATTCATGCAATTTAGAATCCGTTACTAAATGTGTTAATGTTAAATCAAATGATCCAGCAAAGTGATTGTAATTTTGCTTTATATAATTAGATTTAATTTGAGAACTTAATTTTTATATTAATTTAAATAAATTAATGAGTTTTTAAAACTTCATCATCGTTTTAAATTTTTACATGCTTTTAAACTTCATGTAGTCGTTTTAATACATACAAACAAATATGTTTGTTAGAAACAAACATATCATTCCTACGATGTAAACATAAAAATATGGAATAAAAAAAACGTTTTTTAAGACAAGGAAAATTTGATTTTTAATACGTTGGCATTTTATATTTTAATATTTTATGTCAAAAGATATTTACCATTACAAAAAAAGAAAAAAAAAAAAAACTTAGAAGCTTTGGTTTAAAAAGTTTTACATTTGTTTATATTTAAACATAATAAACTACAAATAATAAATAATAATCTATTTTGCTTTAATAAATAATTTAAAAATAATACAGTTAAGGTCCTTCTTTTAAACCGTAATATAAGAGTAGTTGTATCCACCGGGCTACGTGGGGTGCCCGCGCTTGTCGTGTGTCACGTTACACCCATTGGGCTGGAAAAATGAAATCCGGGCCTTTTTACCTCGTTATATAAGATATTCTGAATGATTTATATGTATATTATCGAATGTAATGTTCTATGCGCAACGAATATTGGGGTTATTTAAACTCATTTTGCTTCAGTAAAAAGTGTTACAAAGCATTATATAAGTTTCTTTTCTTGTAAACATTCGTTCACGTTTTAAAAATAATAAGAAACTGAATATGTTAATGAAAATAAATGCTGACCATAGATCCCAATTTGTGAATACAATTTGTGAATCAGGTGGTTGTAACGACCATGTTTTACTGAGGTAGCAATTTCCTCTACCCTATAAGAGTAGGATATATATGTATGTCTCAACACTGATCCCGAAAACAGCTCAAACTTAAAACTTTGCAAATAACTTAGTTTTAGGATATAAATAATATTTATATGGTCCTTAATTGCGAATCGCCCGGGTTCAGCGTCAAGCTGCTCTCCGGGTGTGTTCCGCCTACCGGACAGTGTCCGAGCCTGCCGTCCTGGTGGTCGCCGGAGTCATCCCTGTCAAGCTCTTGGCAGGGGAGAGGAAAGCGATTTATCAGAGACGTGGCGAGATCGGCAAGGACACGGCAAGAACAGAAGAGCGCTCCCGAACCTTCCAGCAGTGGCAACACAGCTGGGAGCACGACACCCGAGGACGATGGACTGCGCGACTTATCAAGCAGGTCCAACCATGGGTGGAACGGCGGCATGGGGAGGTGGACTACTACCTGACCCAATTTTTGACAGGTCACGGCTATTTTCGATCGTACCTGAACCGGATGGGGAAGACCGGTTCACCGGACTGCATTTATTGCCCGGGTGTTCCCGACGATGCGGAACACACATTCTTCCGCTATCCCCGTTGGGAAGGGCCCCGCCTGGAGGCCACACAAATATTTGGTGCATTTTCGGTGGACTCGGTCTGCCAAAAGATTTTGGAGGATGAGGGCAACTGGGATTGTTTGTCACAGTTCGTCCGGGGCATCCTCCTGGAAAAGAAAACCGATCTGGACCGCGAAGTGGCCCAGATCCCTTCATAGAGCGGCTGGATAAGGAGCGAGCCCGACGGGCGTAAGCCAAATTTAGGCCTAGCCTGACGTAATGTGATAAACAATTCCAGGTTAGATTCCTAAAGAGTAGAGGAGGTTTTTTAGTGGGTAAACCCGTTTTTTAGGGGAGCCCCACTTTTTTAGGGCTGGCCACCTGTGTGCGTAATGCATTTTTCCGCCTCTCCCTCAAAAAAAAAAAAAAAACAAAAAAACAAAAAAAAAAATGGTCTTTAATGCTAGAAAATATTGTATTTCGTTGTGATTTTGATTTAAAATTTTTTTTAATGATTACGTTTTAATATGGAGTTAACTCAAAACAATAGAGTTGATAAAAACATCTCACTCAAGAAGCACTTGGATACCGTAATAGCGTATTCCCTATAGGGAAATTCTCTAAAAACATTTTAAAATTATTTTATTCATACTTCATAATGGTAATTATGACTGTTGAAATAAATATAAGTGAAATAAATTTATAAAACAACCAAGCTACTCTTAAAATTGCAATTGAGTTTTTAAAACAAAAGGATTGGTGACAAGTAATTATGATAACAACTATTAACCGTTGAAATAGAATCCTTGTGTAAATATTCAACATGTCGTTCAACAAATTTATACCAGAGTGCAGGTGTTTAGTAAAACATTCTAAATGCGAGTGAGCGAAGCAAACGAGCACGTGGTGAAGGCGAGGGAGGAACGAGCTCGTCTTGAATAGAAACAAACCTTTTTGCACTTGGCATTTCAACGCACCGTTTGTTACTGGCATTATTAATGCAAAGAATTGGCCAAGTTTACAAGTAAAAATAAAAAAAGTTAGGTACACTTCCTGAAATAATAACTTATTTTTTTACCATAACCGACGAAAAATAGCCATTAAAATTACGTATTCATAAAGTAGTGTCTATTAACAAAATGTGTTCCTTTCTTTGTATTGCTTCATTTCTGTTGTTTAAATAAAAATTAATAATTCAATGAAGTTTTTTTATATTTTTGAATTGTTTTAACTTTTGTAGCCTAATTATGAATGACTAGTTACCTTAAATCACGAGAGACAAGGTAATAAGGGTGGTTCCATTCAAACGTTGTACATATTGAAGCACGCACCGGTGACAGAAGCGGCTCTGCTGGGGATGTAGATAAGCGGCTTAGCTGTTACCCTGTCACTCACTTTACCTATTTAAAATTATAGTGGAATCTGCCTCGGTTGGGTCTACGGGCAATTCATATTGAATCACACTCGAGTGACAGAATCCAGTCCCACTGAACCTATATGGTGTTGTGTTTATTAAAATTATTTTTAAACTGCCCAACCTGACTACATTTTAAATGATTACATTCTCACCGCACGTAAAATGTGATCTCGATTGTGAACATATGTTTGTAAAATAAAAATGTTGAATCAAATACAAAAACAAATGTCTTATTGTATTTTTTACATTATTATTTAATGTGAAGAAAATAAAACGTGAAATAATTTCGATTACTCCGTTAGGATTTTTTAATTTAATGTTGAAAAGGAGATGTTTAAGGATTATTGAGAGGTTTGCTCAATCACTGGGCAGACAATAGTGCTTTGTGTTGAGAAGAATACGGTACAAAAAATATATCTATGAATTGCAAAGAACAACCACATTTTCTTGATTTTTAGCCAAGGTTTACGTACCATTTTTAACAAAGGTTAGGAATTATCATGAACATGATTCAAGTAATGTGTGGGTATATTAATACGGAATATTATCGCTAATCAAAATTATTGTAATACAAGATTTTTTAAGTTATATATTTTGTAGGTTATATTTATTTTACTACATTATACAACTATTTTGTTATTTATAAAATTCAGTTTTTTAACTCACAATATGTATTATTACTTTTTAACGTAAAATAAGTAACCTTAATGTAATAATTAAAATTCATTTTGTCCAGCCCCAGAACTGCAATATTATAAAAATATAGGTTGTGTTACCTTTATCCGTCAGCAGTTGTAAACTTGAAACATCACACTTATGTTGACTTTTTTCGGTTTAACTAAACTATTACCAAAACACAGTACACTTGCAGATCCAAATGGTCGCTGTCAAAAGTTAAAATGAAATAATTTACACGAACACACACAAAATACACAGTACACGGATAGGCCTATCACTCGCACGGGTCATGACGGACACGGGTCAGGTCGCAGACAGAAGGGCTGATGACTAATCATTTTCTCTGCCACTGAGTGCAATGAGTGGCCGTGTCCGTCATGACCCGTGCGAGTGATAGGCCTATCCGTGTACTGTGTATTTTGTGTGTGTTCGTGTAAATTATTTCATTTTAACTTTTGACAGCGACCATTTGGATCTGCAAGTGTACTGTGTTTTGATAATGGTTTAGTTCAACCGAAACATGTCAACATAAGTGTGATGTTTCAAGTTTACAACTGCTTACGGATAAAGGTAACACAACCTATATTTTTATTTTTTTATAACGTAATAAGTTAAACTTTGTTAAAACTTAAATATTTAAGTAAAATTGATGAATTAGCCTATTTTTTGTACTGTCTGGTTGTAAAATTTATATTGTTTATTGCATCATACTAAATGTAGTAGGACAAAGCGTGCCAATAATATTTCTGTAAATCTAAAGATACATGTGTGATGAAACCGTTGTAACTTGCTAACCACGCAAATCCATTACATGATGAACTTAGGCTTAAAAAAAAGAGTGAAGTAAGATAGGATATCACATCTGTCAAAGATACGATTTGTAAATCCTCTATTACTAACAATTAATTAAATTATAGTAATTAGTTTTCTATTTCTATCATTTAAATTAATATTCTAAGTATTAAATTAATACATTTTTGTATTAATTTTATTATTACGAGACAGTCATCAGAATTTAAGCTGTGTTGTTCAGCCCCATCTTGACTAGTTATGTCGTTTCTAATGGTTTACATCTTGCAAGGAATTTCTCATCGTAAATATAAAGAGCATTTTAGCATGCATTACTCCTTACAATCATGAAAATGTACAATAGTTCTTTTATGTACCATGTGTCAATTTTGGGTTTTCTGTACAGTACATATCGTGTCCAATATAATATCAAGAAATTGAATGTACAAAAAGGCTTGTTTGAATACCGTACTTAAACAATATATTTTCCGAAGTTAAATTCTGCTCGTGGTCTACGTGCGATCGACAAAGCCGTGTCATGTTTTGTATCTTCCACGCGTCCCACGTGACAACCGCTGGGCTGGAAAACTGGCATCCCTGGATATCACTCGCCTTGTTGTACATGAGATACTGCATCTCATTCTGGTTTGAGCCTCATCAGTCATTTTGGCAAAGATGTATAATATTCCCTTCGAGATAGTACATTGTGAAATGTTAACAGATAATTTCTCAATGTTTCCACAGCAAGTTCTCAAGTCTATTTTGGACTATTAATACCAAGGTTTATTTTTGTAACGCCTTTATTGATTGTAATTATTTTATAATATTTTTAAATTTATTATAAGTTTTATTTTCATTATAATGTAATGTTCATAAATTCTTATTTATAGCTATACTCACTTAATAAAATTTAAGATTGTTAAATAAAAAGAAAACGTTATGAAGAATTTAATCAAAATATAAACCTAAGCCGTAGCTATGAGACATTAACACTTAACCGATAATTTATTCGTATGTCACATCAAACACATATGTTACTTAATTTGAATGCAATTATAAACGTGTGTTACTGTGCAAATCCGAATAACAGTATCAGTTTGCTTTGTTCACAGTGGTAAACATTCATCATGGACTTCTTTTTAATAGAGATGATTCACATCTCCCTGGTTGTTGCGGTTCTCATGGTGAATATTAATTTTGTATTATATTTTAAGTTTATTATTTATGTTAGTTCTTAATATGCGACCATTATTCTATGATTGGGCTTTACATACACAAGGTTCTTGAATGGTTTACTAGGCAATAATACATCTCAACATTTTACTGTTTTCTGTAGAAGATTCCATTTGTTATCCAACATTTTGGTTTGTTTTTCACCTTGTGGATTGTAAAGTAGAGAGGAACGTTGGACAGTTAAGGTAAAGTTCCATAAAAAATGAAATTGTAAATAATTTTACTTAATGAATATTTATGGATGTATAAATAGTTTTTCCACCTTTGATAAAAATTCTATAAATTTTCTCTTCTTCTTTCAAGACTCTGTTGTACCTTTCTTCCTAAGTAAAAATCTGAACAACTTAAAAGTAGAATAATCACAGTTAATTTAGAATCTACAGAGAATTTGAGATTCAAGACAAAATCTAGAATAATTTTCAAAAAAAGTGTCTTAGAGTTAGTATCTGTATTATAATAAAATAGCTTCCAAAATCTGTATACGTGGATTATGAAAAATCTCATATTCGTTAATTATTCATAACTTTTAGGGAGAGGAGAAATACATACTGCTTTACGCACACAGGTAACCTGTAATGTGAGCATACTAAAAAATCGAGTAGAATATACCCACTAAAAAAACTCCCCTTTCACTTTCATACAATTGCTTGGGATCGCGATGTGTATATTAGGCCTACTTTTCCTTTCTCCCTTTTCGTCTTAGTCCGATTCCAGCCACTTTTTTTTCTAAAGATCTTGACAGCAATCCTATCCAAATAGGACTTCTTGGATCGGAGGTAAACCCCGGTGTTAAAAGAGTTACTTTATGGGCAAAAGTCATTTATTGCAAATTTTGGTACAAAGTTTCTTTGCTTAATTGAAAATTAAAGTATAAAAATTCGATTGGTATTAAATATCAACCTTGAGGTTGACATTTAACCTCGGACCTTTAATTAGTTTAAAGATGTATCCGAAGTACCTCAATGTTTGAGCCAACATTTAGAAAATTACCACTATTGGTACGCCAGTTATATGTTCCGTCGGAGTTAAAGTTTCCATTTAAGAAGTACTTCCAGGTTTGAAGCAACACTTTGAAATATTTACTAATGGTCTGAGTAGAGTTACAATTTTCAGTTCATCATATCTTTATAATTAAAACTGAGTGCAGCGTGGCTACTACACTACGGCACTCACCGAGTGATTGTCCGGCTCTGCGTGTCTTATGTATATATAGGTTGTTGGAAAAATCATAAGTTCTCCGACTGTTCTCTAAGTTACCTTAAGGGACTTTGAGAATCTCTCGAGTTTTGAGAGTCCTCTAAATGACCTTGGGGGCTTTGAAAAATTTCCGAAGATATTTCGATATTTAAATATAAAGATGACCTAGAGAACTTTGAAGTAGTTCCCATGATCTTCTGATATTTTACTATTTATAAGCGATCTTGAGGATTTGTAATAACCGTGAGGTGTTACTCTATTGGTAAAGTTTAAAATTATAGGTATATGTTCCCGTTATGTGGCCTGGTGACTTGTAAAACTCGCAGAAAGCCCGATGTGTAAACTTTAACAAAACCAAACCATTTTGGTGCTACCTGTTATCAAGGTCATTAAATTAAGCTTTAAAAAGATTAAAACTTTGGATGATCTTATTAACTTTGAATAATTCCGTTTGATACCTTAGAAAAAAATCTACCCTGTGAATAATTCCACTTAAATAAAAAACCAAACAATTTTCTTATGTTACAGATAATGCTGATGGAGGCTCTAGCAAGTGATTCCAGAAAGAAAAAAATAATGAAATAAAATATTGTTTTATTAAATCACTGCTTCAAGCTAAAATAGACATTATTGCTCTTTATTAGTTTATATTAAAATTATGTAAAAATGTTCCTTATATCCTATTATATAATACTAACACCGTCTGAAGGGATGTGTGTACCACGATGTCAAAATCTAGCAGGTAGATTTTGCTTAAACTTTGCATTTAAGAGTGGTTTGGCACAAAAATAATTTTAAAAACAGTCTCAATCCCAGAAAAAATCGAATTTGGTATAAATTTAAGTTTAAGAATCGTATTTTTTAACATTGGTTTTCATGGGTTGCTATTTTGGTAACGAAATAACAACGAAAGGTATGCAAAAATAAAGGAAAATTAATGTTAAGCCGTCTTTTTGAAACAGCTGTTAACTGTGAAGAGATCTGTAGTTGGATGTTTTTGGAAATTTAATATCTTTATTACCATGGCACTATAACAAAAGAGAATTAAAACCAACGAGCAAGGCTCGGTTGACCTGGTACCCTACCTATAATATTTAATTGAGAGAAAATGTCTCAGTTATTAAAATTTAAAGATTTCTAGTCCATACCAAATATTATTTATCATGGTGAAGTTTTATTTTATAATGCAAAAAAATAAACAAAATCATTCAACATAATATTAAATTTATATTTTGTTATTTTAACAATTCATTGTTCATGTTTTATTTTCATGGTTATTTTTTTAATTGCTAGTTTACCATAAAGTATTTTTATAAACTTAAATAACTTTTTTTCATACATTTGTTTTATTTTTAGTCTTCTGTTCTCCTAAGTACTGAAAAAATGTATATAGAAAAAAAGCTCTGCAAAAATATGTTTACTTTTATTCAGTTTATATAGAACTACTTTAATTAACTCAGTTTACACTTTCTAATCATGTTTCAAAATTGGTTTCAACCTCATTTTTGTTTTAAGCTATAATGTGGAAAGGAGTAAATATAAGAACAATATCAGTTTAAGATTTCTACGAAACAAATTCATATCTTTTTAAATCTTAATGACAAACTAAGAAGCCTATGCATATAACTAGTTCCTTTTAGATAAGTGTCCATCGTAAAATTAGATTAATAAATATAAAACATTACAGGTCATGACGGCGGTAGAGATGACAGTGGAACAGAAATTAAAAATAGAAGGAGGTAGAAGAGGCGCTTCCTTACCAACTTTATGAATATGTGCTAGGAATATACTAAACTTTTAAGAGGTCAATAACTGGATAATAAGGGAGGACCAAAAACAATTACAAATTTTGACATCACTTGTCACATAAAAAATCACAATTATATTATAATGACATTTATACATGCAAAGATATAAATAACACCAAGAGTTGTTTTGTGGTACTCCGTTAATCGTGCGAAGGCCCGCAGGCCTTCGCAGTCTTCCAAAGTGAAATTTACAAAATGGCACAACTTTGCTTTATTTTTGCGTGATGGGTTCATTTGTTAATATTGATTGTAGAGTTTATTTTTTAAATATATCATTTTTAAATATAGTAAATAATATTTGATTTTATTTCCAATGATATATTTAGTAAGAATTGCAGCTAAACAGTTCTACTCATTCTCATCAGTCGTGTGTCTTATTTATAAAGTACAGACTACAAACAGGAAACCAGCTAATAAATTTTAATTGTAGTGCATACATTTAATTAGCATAGTAAAGATTCGTCTGTAGCTGTAAAAAGAGTAAAAAGAAGTAAAAAAATATGTAAACAATTAAAACTTTTAAGCTAATTATTATTTCTTATATTCGGAGTGGGTGTGTGAGTATTTTAAAGATTAATTTGAGACACACATATTAAGCAGGGGCGGATCCAAGGGGGATGGTAGGGGCGGTCGCCCCCCCAAACGCCTAACAATGAAAAAAATTTTGTCTGGTTTAGGGAAAATTTTAAAAAAAGCAGGTAAGAAATCAAACGTTAGAACATTGAAGTCGTCAAGAAAATACATCATGGTCACAGTACTCTCATCTCTCAAATACATTTCTTTTACTTATGAACGGCATGTTATTCAGACCTATCGTATTCCGCCATTAGTATGACGAACGAGTGTTATTACGTGGCATCACCGACCGAGCCGTAGACTTCAGAAAGCCTCCGTCGGATAGCTTCGGTGACAAGACGGGTGGTTTCCCGCGATTGGTTTGGGTTTTCGTTTTCGTACAGTTGTAATTGGTTGGACTATCTTCAGCTGAGACCGCCAAGGCCGCCACTTTTGTCAGGCGCCACGCCGCGCCGGAGTGGGAGTAAACGCAAAAGCAGTAGATAGTAGGTCAGGCGATAACTATGAAATAGCTTTGCAGGTTATCGACTGATTCTGATTAATCAACTCACTATGGAAAAACATGTAAATACTATTGTAAGTCTAATAGTTTTAAAATATTGACATGTATGACGGCTAGACAACACAACGCATGTAGGCCTACATGTGACTAAAATTATAGTAGGCCTACACTACAATTTGTGTACTAATAGTAGCCAAAACTACTATCTTTGACATTTACGCTGTGAGCTGAAGTAAATATTTTGGTTGTGCGTAAAATGGTGACAATTATTAGGCAGGCACAAAATTCTTTTCCTTTTAGCGCTAAATCTATATAGGCTATGTGACATAACCTCGTTGATGTAAAAAAACTACAAATTTGTATGATTCTTTTCTGCTCGTTTCAAAACTGTTGTTTTGCTCTAATGGGCGAAGATTGGGAGGGGGGTGGAAATCTCTGGGAACCACCCCCTCTCAAAACGAATCTCTGGATCCGCCCTTGCATATTAGTCCAGTTAAACTAAAAATATACCACTGAACCTGGGCAAAATTTCTTCACAAGCGATTGAAGTTGTATTTAACTCAACAAATGTTGCTTTATAACCTATAAAAATCCGGCAAAATCCGAAAATGGGAAAATAATAACAAATCAATTTTATAATAGTGTCAATTTTTCAAATTTTGTGCTTTATTTTATAGTTTACGCATCGGTACTCTCAGGCGGAAAACATTACAGTAAGGAGTTTTTCTGCTGTTTTATTTGTTCTTTTGGGGTGCTGAATCCAAATTTTCTCCAAAGTTTCTCTAAAGATATTCCTGGTGCTTTTCGAGATGTCTTCAAAAAACGTTGATGTTAGCTTTTTTTAAGAAACTTACTTTTTTTAGTACATCGATTTCAATTCCGAAACCAAAAATTTTTCTAAAGATATGTCATTTTCAAAATAAAGTAGAGAAAATTTCCAAAACATTGCACGGATAAAGTTTATTCAGACGACAATAAAAATAGATGACAAAATAAAAACAGCTTAGGAAAAAAGTCTTTAAATGAAAAAAAAAAAAACAATGTAAAATATATGGTGGTCTAAAAGCAATTTTTAAGTTTCCGCCATATTGGTGACAATACAAAAAATAAAATTCATACTTTTATTGCCTTAAAAAATAGGTGATGTTCCTCATTTAAAGTTTTCTCTAAATCTCATAATTTAAGATATATCAATGGTGGCACAGTTAAGTTGTTCATCCTGTATCTAAAGAAATCTAATACAAGTTAAGAATTACTTTTTAAATAACTACCCCTTCATTGAAGGACAAAGTTATAATGTAGTTTTGACATATAGTGTATATGTAAAAAAAAAAAAAAAAAAAAAAAAAAACTAACTAATTACTGTCCACATTGACTATTTGCAAACAACCATAGTTACATTTTAAAAGAGAAAAGGAGACGAGGTAAAGAGGAGAGCTACCTATGATAGCCGCACATTCTAACAGCGGTTACACGTCACCGATAGCAGCGTATATGTGATCGCACTGCGGCGTCATCTCGCAGAATATTGGCCTCGCGTCGCTGTGCTTTCATTGATCACTCTTTATTCGATGTCTAGTCATACGATCATACGTCGGTTATCTCCTGTGAATGATAATAATCACATGGTTGTGACTTTTTATTTTTCAGGTTCTTTTCATGGTAAATATAAGGTTGAATAAAAAGTTTCTCACCTTCAAAAAAATCATGACTAATTACAACATGTCACATACTTTTGGGTAAAGGTGTAGATTTTTGTCTTGAAAACTTATTTTTTTATTCTCTTCAATAACTAGCCTATTCTAAATTCTACTTCGTAAGACTGTATATAATCCTGTTTAATCATATTGAATATCATTAAATTTTTATCTTTCTAAGTCGTTTTTCGCTATTTAGGTTTTAATGGTTCAGTGGTGATATCAAGTAAAACTTGAAACACGTTTTGAGAATTCAAATAAGCCCGTAAAATGTCTTGTGGCGTAAAAAGAAGAAAAAACGATGCTGATAAAAGTGCAATAATCTCTAACAAAGCGTATGAAGATGGGGGATTTTAGTGAATTGATATTATTAAAAGTATTAAAAGAACCCACTATAGTTTTGTTATTATAGTTCAAGAAATCTTTGACCAAAGACATTAGTAAGTAAGGAGCAAAGGATGTTAGGATGTTAATATAAGTTAAAGAGAGCATAATTGATTCATAGGCCCCGCCACTTGTTAATTAGTAAAACCTCATAAGGTCAACCCGAAACAAAGAGTGTAATTCACAGAAAGTTTTGTTACATTTACATGTTATGTAATATAAGTAATTAGTCATAAGTAATTGGAAATGAATTCTAGATAAATTTTTTTCCTTTATACAAATGAAGAAAAAATAAATAAATAATGCTCCGAGTGACGGTTTGTTTTATTAAGTTCATATTTTCCATGAACCTTTATGACACCGATGTCCATTTTCAGGAAAAAAATTATTTTGGACCGATGTGTATTTTAAAAAATGGGGACCATTTAAATTGTTAAAATAAAATATCTCACAATCGGTAAATGTTATCATACTACTACTAGAGAAAAAGAGATGAAAAATTTAAATATCTATCCAATTGTAGCAAGATTGTAAGGATCTGACAACAAATAACGGAGTTATTGAGATTTTTCTTCTATAATAACCTAAATTTGCATGCATTTTAATGAAAAATCAATGATTTTATGCATAAAAATGGAAATCACTCCGTTATCTATTCTTCGATCCTTACAATCCTGCTATCATTAGCTAGATAATTTTATTTGTCAACTTTTTGGTGTCCTGTAAAATTTTTTTTTTATAAAATTTACCGCTTTTGAGATCCCAGGACAACTTTAAAACTGGTTTATACTAGTTGCGAAGTTGACATTGGGTACAGCAAACGAAGTTGTCATAACACTGTGGTAAGTCTTTTGGCTGTCCACTATGACAATTTCCCTTCCTCCAAACCCCATTCATGTTCAAGACAGCGGGGGGTTAATGCGAACCGCATGGAATCCCTAGCTGGAATATATGTAGACGGCAGGGGGTGAGTAGAAATGCTATGGGCATGAAAACCCCTAGCTGGAACATATGTTCAAGACAGCAGGGGGAGAGGGAGTGCGACGGGCATAGAAACCCCTAGCTGGAACATGAGTGGACAGTCTGTCCCGTGCCTCACCCTTTCTCTTCCTTCAATATCCCATCCTTCCGGGGGCCTGCGCAAAATGCCCATTTTGAGGCAGACGTGCTCAACGGTTCGGCCGGGGTCTCCTTATCCACCAATAACAACAACAACAACCGCTTTTGAGATATTTTAGTATACAAATAAAAAAAGGCCGCCATTGTGAAAATACAAATCGGAAAAATAATGTTTTTACTGAAAATGGACATTGGTGTCATTAAGCTTCATACCAAATATGAACTTAATACAACTAACCGTCAATGAAATAAAAATTATTATGTGTAAAAAACAAAATGGTGGCTAGCGGCTTAAAAAATCATTTTAGGATGTTTATATGATTTTTTTTACTTTATCAGCCTAAGGAACATATATACAAAATATTTCCAGGTTGTTCGGAAACACCCTTTATGTGTATGTTTTGTTTTATGTGTAAAAAAATTTTTTGTGTATGTGTCATGTGTAAAAACTGGACACCATTATAAAATGGGCCGTTAGTATAATAAACTGACGGCTGTTAACAATATACGGTAATTCGTTCGAAACCCGTTCAGTTTAAAGATAACACAATATTCCTCACCTTAGGCTATTATAAGTATTCATAAACTTTAAAAGTAATACACTATGGGTGTCAGTGTTGCAAATGTATGTAATGCACTAAGGAGAGCGTTTATAATTAAATTAATGATTTGTTAGGCTTTCTTCTAAAAACAATACTATATATTATTTTAAGTGGAATATTTCGTTATATACATAAATGTATTAACCGGTATTTTAAATTTTCTAAAACAAATTCCTTTCCAAATTACGGTATAGTTCGTTTAATAACTAAAAAATAATACATTGTAGCTTATGTATACATAACACTATAGCTTATGTTTTATTGCTTTTCATAAGGCAAATTTATATTTAAATTAAATGGTAATTTTACCAGTAATGTTTTGAGAAAGGAAAGCCAACGAACGCAGTGAAGAGCAGTTAAGCGGCTTTGCCGGTTGCCGACTAAAGCCACTCAGTCACAGTGACATTGTTAACTATGTATAGCTTCTGGGGGGAAGCTTTCCTTGCTTACCTTTTTGATACTTTAATTTGAAAATCAAATCTCTTATCTTGTAATATCTACAAGATTTATTCTGTGTAGTAATGCAATAAGCGATCCCAGGCTAGTGTCCGAAAGTGAAAGAAGAGTTTATTTAATGGGTAGTCCCACACTACAGGTTGGCCAACTGTCTAAAAGCATTATTTCTCATTTCCCAAACAAATTCAATGTGGTAAAAAAGTCCAAGTAATGAAATGTTTCACATGTATGTATACTGTGTATAATACTGGTTTTTCAGGCATTTATATGAATTTTATCCTTTCATAAGACATAAAGAGAACATATTAAATGCAATCATATGTTAATATTGAATATGAAATTAAAAGTCTCTATTAGTGAAGAACTATAAATCAAACCCGACTTTAAAGGAAGGCCAAGTAATAATTGGAAGGCGTTCGGACTTTTCTACAAAATTATTTTTGCCGAAGAAATTCTATAACCCCCTTAATACTAGGAATTTTGAGTACAGATTAGTGGGTAATTGCTCAGATTGCAAAACGCTTAGTTTTTTCTTATGATATAGGGCAATGAATTTTATCCTGTAACTTCCTTTGGGGTACGTTGTTAAGGTAAATCTTATAGAAAACTGCATTGGACTTTGGTATGAGACTGTTAACTTAAAGAGTTTTGTATTCTGAGAAATTTGTCACAAATTGGAACTCATAAAGCCCAATGTATCGTGAGGTATTTACATTTTTTATGCCATTAATATGATGTTAATGCAAAATTTTAACGCCTGCCATTTTGACAGGGTCATCTTTTGAAGGTCGGTTTTTGCGGCATTGTTGTCTACTAACAGATACCTTTAATTTGGTGAACATATTTACCTGTGCTTACTTTTAAGGGTTTCTTCTTACTCCCTACTGGTCGTCTCCCTAGAGAGGTAAAAACATATACACGTCTAAATAAGTAGATTTAAAGGATACATATACGTGTGTAAAATTTCATTTTTTGGACTTAATAATTTTTAAGCCGTTCTGGGGCATTTTTACCACTCAATATATGATATTATCATAGTTTATTAGTTGTCAGAGTAAATATGTAACAAATTTAGAAATGATTATTGCATGTCTTTGTTTATTTGATGGTCTATACACACATGCATCTCCTATTAGAGGAGGTCAAGCAGAGAAAACAAAACGTGGAGAAAATAAGAGGTGACCCTCTTGAACATGCGTCACCTCTTGGGTCGGATTTAGAAATCTCACGTCGAAAAAGAAACAACAATCCATATACAATAACAGTTTTACTATGGGCTACTTGCATTAAATTTTTTTTAAATTAAACACTTCCACAAGTTAATAAATTTTAGAAATAAATGTTAGTAAAGTTATTAACACAATTATAGTAAGATAAAGTTATGTTAAGAAAGTGCTTTGAGAATGATATATTTTAAAATGTGATACATTCAAAAATAATTTAAATAAAGAATTGTTTGTTTTAAATGTAGAGTGATTCGTTTAGATGGGCCCATGGTGCTAACTAGTTAACGTATTTTTACATATAAAATTTTTTACTAGATAAGTGAAACTGTTCAATTTGTATTGTAGGCCAAAGTGAGGAGTTTGTAGCCCGTCGGGTCACGTTGCGCCCTGTGTCTTTTATGTTACACCCATTGGTCTGGAAAACTGAAATCTGGGCCTTTTTCCTCCTTATATAAGACATTCTGAATGATTTATAAGTATATTACCTAAATAAGTATTTTATGTGCTGTAATAAGCGTTATACTGAGTTTGGTACAATTAAAAACTACAAATTGCATTTGTAAATACCATATAAAACATTCACAAGCATTTGAATTAAAATTCTTCTATATAGCCTACCACTAAATACGGTTAGGTTTACACTTAACTATGTCACAAACAAGCTTAAAATTATTTGTATTCGATTGTTAGTTTAATAACCAGGAGTTAATAATGATCTAAATAAATTTACTATTTTCAATGTTTGTTGTATGTAATTAAATTAAACCAAAATCTGGGTGGAAATGAAAACATTTTTTAACATCCAATTTTAACAATAATGTGGTCTATGTCATCCCCTGATCTCCCTCAGAAATCTACCGGGAAATAACAATTTATTAATATGCCTAAAAATGATAGGATTGCCCATGTAGAGTCAGAAGTTAATCTCACTTCGGCTAATAGGTTTAAATATATTAAATCATATATAATGTTGTATATATTAACCTTATATAAGTTATAACTCTTAACGAGTGGAACGCTATGTCTCGAAACCCATTTCAAAAGGTTGCCTGAGTCAAAAATTGCAGCCTGTCCCCACTTTTTGAATTCGTTTTATTATAATTTTACATATACATGGTTTTAGTGACTACCCTGAAATCTGAAATATATATTTTAAGCACACAGGCATGTTTTATATAATTTGTATTATTCTATTGAAAGTGGAAGTCAAAGCAACTCCTTTGTGTAGTTCAAATTCAATGTTAGTTAGTTAAATTGTACAACTTTCGAAAAATTGAGATTATATACTCATACAATCATATAAAAACTAATACGTACGGCTTGTATAACAAGAAATATTTTTCACAACAGCTGTAATAAAAAATAGTAAAAATGTGCCTATACTTTTAATATAAAAACCCCACTGGTTGTATGCGAGGATTGAACCCAACTTAAGGTCGTATATCATTTTAATAATTTTTAACTTTAATTAAATATATAAATGCTAAAATAAAAGGTTTCTGGCTTTACTGTATTTATATTTAACATTATTACTTTATTGAGATTGACTGTTTGTTTCAAAGAAAGTTTGGGAACAAGAGCGCATAACTAGTTTGAAAATCCACATGTGTGGCATGCAGGAGACCGAAGTCTGGGCAAGTTTGGCGGCTTTGAGGTTATGAGGTTCTGTTTCTAAATGTCTTCCAGGTCAAGTGGTTTATCCGTTTCATTACGCGTTTCAGCAGGATTGTAAGGAGAAATGGAATATTTTTAAACTACTAAAGAAGATTATTTATAATATTTATTAATTCAAAAGCCCAATTAAATTTAAAAAATCATCTTAGTTATATATTTTTAAGTATTTATATGGTGTTTATTTTTCTATACAAATAAATGAAGTCAAAAAATATATTAATATAAAGTTATAATTTTAAATGGGTTTTGAGTTTGGCTATGGTCGAAGTAGAAAAATGACTAGTTTCAATTCTTAGTTTGAGAAAATTTAGTATTATTTTACTCGGTCTAACACTATATCATGTTAATTTATATAAAGCTTATGGTAACAAAATGCTATATTAAAACTATTAAACTACGCAATACTATAACTTGCCATGTAACTAGTAAAATGTTTCGATATTTAAACATGTTTTACACGGTTAAAATTTTCTTAATATCCTACCGTTACTATCTTTGTCACGTATATATTTCTAAAACCAAGTAAATTATTAATATTTACTTTAAACTAGGCTGTTTGCTCTAAATAACTTCCGTTTATTTAAAAAAAAGTGTTTTGTTTTTTGTATTTTTAAAAGTATTTATACTCCTAATACAAGATTGCTGACTCTAAAAGTCAAGGTAATATTTGTGCAAGAATCACAACTGGGCTAAATATTCGCTTTGAAATCTTTCTATCCCCTTCTACGTCCCAGACCAATATCATATATTTCCTGAAGTACTACTACTGTGGAATTATATTTCTTATTGCCCTTTTCAATGCAGCACAAGCTATGAATTCGATGCAATCTCAGTATCTATAAATAATATTTATTACCAAGCACCTATAAAATATACCATTTAGATTTTATTCGTGTCACGTCAATACGAGAACATTAAAATTCGGTTTTAGTGAGTTAGGAAAAACTGCAGTTACAAATTGCATAATTCTTAAGTGACAGGCAATCAAGAAAAAAAACAACTGAAAATACCTGGAATAGTGTGCTATTTTTTTATCTGCCATATTGCAAAAAGCGTCAATAATGGTGTTTCAAGTAACATTAAAAAGTTTCATTAAACCTAATTTAAACCCGTTGCATAATATTTCTCACACATGTTTCACATTAAAATACAGGTTATAGACTAATGAGATTACTTTCGCATTTGACGAACTTTAGAATGATTTACTTATGGATAGTTCTTTATTTAGATAATCAATAGAAATATTAAAATTCGCACATAAAGAACCATTACGATTCGTGTTTTAGTTTCTTCATTTTCAAAAGAGTATATGTTCACATTTGAGCAAAAACGACAATTAGATTATATAAGTTTGTCGCAAATAAAGTAGTAGTGCATGCAACGATTGCATTTCGCCTCTATATTACAACCGTTGCAAAAACTCCTGTTACAATAAAGGAGTCACTTTTTGATACTGATGTTTCTAGACCAATGAGATATCGGCATTTGAAGAAAGTAGGGTCGTAATAGAAATTATGGAATACGCAATTACCTCACTAAATATTCAATTTATTTTTTTAGTATGGTTGTTAAAGAAATATGGTTATATAAGTTTGGTTGAGAAAATTTGTTGAATTCTTATAGAGCCCATAGCTAGCGGTCAATGATGATAT
The DNA here is from genome assembly GCA_030545055.2 of Neoaliturus tenellus. Lineage (NCBI taxonomy): Eukaryota > Metazoa > Arthropoda > Insecta > Hemiptera > Cicadellidae > Neoaliturus > Neoaliturus tenellus. Next base: position 207,008,119 of record CM061533.1, on the reverse strand, counting down.
ACTATTCTTATAGAGCTTATTGATTGTTCTCTCTTCTAATAAAGTTACACATTGAAGATTGAAACATGATTGAGGTATATTAAATTATGCAACATCAAGCATTGAATCTACAACACTTAAGGCCGGTTTCTCGAAGCAAGTTTAAACCTAAACTCGAGTTAAAAACAAAAACTGTCCATATGTTTAACATTGAATTAAACTAAGTTTAAGTTAAACGTGCTTGGAGAAACCGGCCCTTAGTCTTTGAGTTAGTTATTCCATAAAATATACACTCCCTTTGACGTGGAAAAAAATTTAAACAATCTGTTAGTATACCAACCAAAATAACTATGGAAACACTTGCGAACTTAATTTCCCATTGTAGTCCATGCAGAATGCTTGTTACCTACTTCACTCCTTTGTTACCACCATGTTTATCAATTGAACAATAGCGGACTTTGCAGCATGACATGTTCTTGGCAAGATAATGTAAATGAATAATTAGTGTAATTAGTATTAAGAGCAAAAGAATAATTTAAATATTTATTTAATAACCCAAAGTACACTTTTTAAACATTTGCAAAGCTTTTAATTTCGTTTTCAGGAAATGATGAAACTCATTAATCAAAACCACAATCAATGACACACACAAAATTTACCTCTAAAACGTTTAAAAAATCCCTAACTAGCAATTAGCCACCAATGACACTGAAATACACCAAATTGCGCATAAGGCTTTAACATCCCGACACGCGGAGTGCCTTGACCCCACAATCAGAATGACAGACGATCTCTCCTATTGTGATAATGACATAAACAAAGTTGCGCGTCCGCCAGGCCCGCCCTTCCTATATGGTAATTGTCTGCCGAGCCGGAGCCTCGCTTCGCTGATCTGTGAAGCCATCTTGAAATGTTCCAGATATTTCAGTCTCACGACTCTGCGCGACAAATGGACACTTTTCCATCACCCGGAGGTGACTGACCTGCGCTGAGGATCGGAGAACGCCTGTAGGCGCTGAGGTGACGCGACCCGGAGACATAATTATAAAACTTTTGAGAATGACACATTACAGCGTTTTATGGATAGTAGTTAATATATGAAAGTAATCTTTGGTCCTTAAATTATCACTAGAGTAAAAAAACAATAAATATAATAGAAAGTAACAGTTAAGATGGCAATTTTTTAACATAGTTCCACAAAATAAAAATTCAAACACTGGAAGTTTTCTGTGGTATTGATATTTTAAAGTATTTTGGTATAAACAAATATAATTTGAACACATAAATGTTATAATATGCTAGGTATTCAACCATGCAGTTACTGAGACGGTGGGCGTAACTGCCGCTTACCGAGATGTTTAACAGCTGCTGAGTCAGACACTTGACCAGTTATCTCGTCTGGCATTGGAGAAGGCCGAGTGATCAAGCGATTGAGAGATGAAGAGTCATTATTCGTCTGTACGACCACTCCTGGAGGCGCGGCCCCACGGTAGATGATAGCTATGATAGATTGAACTGTGGGGGAGGAGCCGCCTTAATTGAAACTTAAAATGGAAATGAAATATTTCATTGAAGGGCACAAACATGGAATGTTTCTATTTATTAGGTGAACGTTGTAATGGCGTAAATGTTCCTTATAGTTTGTTAGCCTAGTTTTAAAAATATTATAAATTAAAAGTCCTTCATTGAAATTGAACAATATTAATGTTAAAAGAAAAAAAACAACAAATATTTAAAATATTCAGTTTGAAACATGCTCTACATTAAATGTTTGTTTTTTTCATTTAATTAAAAAAAATATTACTTTTAACTTGTTCTTGGTTTTAAATAACTCAAGTATTGAAACATAATTATTTATTTAATTTCATTCTTGGTACAAGTTTTTTATTTACCAAACATCAACCTTGTGATACGATTTTTTTATTATCGATACTCGAACACCTACTCCGGTCTTCGTTCTTTACAAGCTCCACTCGTTGGTCTAACTTTGTCAGTGACCGAGCGGTATTTGACTAATAAACACCACCATTACTGAGGTCACGCTCGCCCATGCGGCACAAAGCAGTACAACAGAGGTGTTGAATGTCCCCGCCAGGACGGCATAAGTCACCGTCACGGGGGAGATGTCTTGACTAACTCATGGTCCAATACGCACTCGCGGTCGAGCCAAGGTCGACAATGGAATGGCTTCGTGACATCGTCACGTGGAAACAGATTGATTTCACAAGGATTTTAGTAGGTTGGTACTAGTGATACTGGTTGTTTTAATCGAAATCCATATGAACGCAACAGTCAATATGAACAATACTTTGTAAGATCCACTGCATTAAATAAGACACCCAAGCATCCATGATAAATATACCTGAAGGACAAGTGTTATGGATCAGATGAGGTGTAGCTTTGTTACTAGAGGCCAGCGGATTTATTTGTCAATATCATTAATTAATAGCCTATGATCAAAGGTATCCGGATACCGGTTTTGTACCTTAAAACCGCTTCAAACACTTCTCAGGATCTAACAGGAAACCTTCATTTTCCAAGGCGGTATCTAAAACTCAGCTATTAGCCAATCAACCTTTTTAATCAGGCCCTGATCATGTCTTGATTTATACCTGATGAGTAAATTTACCACAACTGTATCAAATAAAATGATTTTAAGTTTTGATATGTGAGATCCTGAATGTATTTGTAAAAAAAAAATATTTACTTCATATGTATTTGACTAATTATTTGGATTTAGTATGAACCTTCTTGCTATTATTGTTTTGTGAAACATTACTAAACCTTGTACAATATTTTTTAAGTAGTGTCAAATTGTTGGTGCTGGCCCAGTTCAAGGTCACCTGAGGGATGACGTCATCGATTGCGTCATCGATGACGTCATCACTAATGACGTCATTTCGATGACGTCACACCCATGACGTCACAGAAATGACGTGCTGATGACGTCATCACCCCTTACGTCATCAAAATGACGTCACCGACGCCACTAAGGTCAAGGTCACGCCGAAACTTAAAATTTTTTGGCACTTTTACCGTTTCTCGCACTACGCTCCGAGTTTCAGTCAGAGTCCCCGTGACCTTGACCACTTGGAGCGAATATTCGACGAGAAACGGCAAAGGTGCCAAGTTAAACTCGAGTTTCTGACATAACCCTGCCTAAATGGGCAATCGGTAATCCCTCAGGTGACCTTGAACCAGCACAACACCAACAATTTGATATAACTGTGACCTTGAAAACCTAACAACGGAGCACCGACACCGATGCGCACCCCACGACAGCCACCGAGTGACTGACTGTCAGGCTCTGTGTACTCTAGGTATATGGGGAAGTGGAGGGGGAAATCTCAAGGTCATCCAAACGGAGTTTTAAAAAAGTTAAAGAGTAGAAAGACTACTCTTGTGCTTCCTGGGCAACTTCATCAATTTCCAACGGATCTGTAAACCAATCCGATCTGTAGCGGCAGGAGTCCAGAAAACAGGCGCACCACCCATCAGGTTGTCCGTAGCACTTCCGACAATTGGTAAGATTAGAGAAGTGAAACTTAACACACCGCTGCGGACAACAAGTGTAAAAGTACTGGGACTTGTAGATTTTGAAAGTCTGTAGTACCGGTGGTGGCAGCTGTTGGTTCTTGCATCTACACCTGCAACAGCCGAAGCATTCACATTGCCGGCAGGCCAGCCCATCCACTTGCCACCTTGGCAAGAGGAAACACTTATCCTTATAGCAATAGGTTGTCCCAGTCTCTTCCTCCCAACGCTTCTTTGCACAATACGTGACGCCTGGCACCTCCAAACACTTATGCTCGCAACATGAGATGCGCTTACTTTCCATAGTTGATGCTGCTTTGGCGAGGGAGCACGATGAAGTGATGCCGTGGTCAGTGGGAATGGGGCTTATATAAACTAAAGCGAGTGGAGGGGGAAAGGTCAAGGTCATCCAAATGGAGTTTTAAAAAAAGTCAAAGAGTAGAAAGACTACTCTTGTGTATCTATAGCGATTTCATTGATAGTGAGTTCTTCTGTATGCCAAGTTGATCTGTACTGACAGGCTCCTAAATAATGTTTGCAAAAACCTGCAAAATGATTGTTGCACAATTTGCAGCCAGTTAGCTGTTTTAGTGTAAATTCAATGCAACGTTCAGGGCAACAAGTGTACTTATGCCCTCTCATCTGGTACACATGGAATGTCTTCAACTCTGGTTTCGGCTTCTTCCAAGACTTGCACTTACACGTGCACTGACCAAAAGCTTCACATTTTCTACACGCCAGGCCATCCACCACATCAATGTCATTTGGCCATGAAAAACAATTCTGTTCGCAACAGTAGTTGAGTTGACTCTCCATGTTGCTGTGGTGAAGGTGCGCGATGAAATGATGCTGCAGTCAGTGAGAGTGCACTTTAAATAAACTCAGTGGAGGGGGAAAGGTCAAGGCCATCCAAACGGAGTTTTAAAAAAGATAACTAGTCGTCCTCCTCCTCCTCGTCCGTTGTACTTGGAGAGCTGTCAGACGAAGAGCCCCGCGCAGGTGCTCCCCAGATGAAAAACATATCAATTTTAAAACGAAGACCAGGATCTTGCGTCATCAACTCCTTTAATTTATCACATACTAAGTCGACCTTGTGTAAGGTGTCAACAACAAGCTTCCAATTTGCTGGCTTAATGTAACTTGTAGTTGGGTCCGCCTCGCTGATAACTACATCCTCCGGCCGTATCGGAGTGTAAAGATGTGTAAAGTTCTTTGGCTGAAGCTGAGGCTCAGGCTGGCTGGAAGTACAAGGTTGAGTGTGGACCCCTGTCGCATCGAAATCCATAGTCATTCTACATTCAATGTTGGGGTTTTCGTTTAATACGTATATCAATTTTTCATGCAACATATCCACTTCTGCTGAATCTTGCAGATGAACATTCCACGAAAATGGCCATTCTTCATCCGTAGTTGAGTCAACTTGAGAAAGAGTGCTGTCCGCCATGATAGCTAAGCAAGGAATGAGGTGAGCTACAGACTGAGGTAACAGTATTGAAAAGTAGAGGGGGTAAACCAAAAGTATGTGGAGGGGGTATTTTCAAAAATTTGGGTTTTAAAAAAAGGAAATAGTGGAGGGGGAATTCTCAAGGTCATCCAATTGGGGTTTTTAAAAAAAGGAATGAAGGTTACTCCTCTTCAGCCTCGTTGTCTCCCGCATCTTCATTAGCCTCATCTTCATCAACGTCAGACTCACCGTAAGGGTAGATTGGTGACATCGGCGAATATTGTGGAGATTGTTGACCGTTGTTGTCGTCCCCTTGCATTCTAACTTGGGACCAACCATAATTTAAATTCATTTGTATTATGATCCCAGGGTTGTCCCGCAGTATTTCCTTCATCCGTTCGCAAATCGTTTCCAAATAGTGTACACTATCGATCGACAGTGTCCAACCCGTACTTGTACCGACATCAGTAGTGGAGTCAGCTTGGCTGATGGTGTTGTCTGCCATGGTTGCTTGTCGGACAAGGAATGACGGTTGATGTGATGCTCATGCAGGAACATGGTGAAGTGGTGGGGGGCGTGGTGGAGTAGTGGGGGAATTTTCAAGGTCATCCAAACGGAGTTTAAAAAAAAGGAAAACCTACAAAGTAACATTGAAACTTTCCAATTGATGGTGGCGAGCGTTTTCTTCTGCAACCTTGCCGACACATGTGACTATGCCATACAGTATGAAAAGTACAACCATAATAAGGCCGAACAATAAAAGATAGCCGTTGACTATCATGATATTTTCTGAGTGGATCTGCTTTCTTCGTATCGCCCTCTCCTGCATCCTCTTCTCCAACTCGTGGACGAAGTCACAGCAAACGTGAGGACATGTTTTATCTGTTGGTAGGTTTGCCATTGTTGATGTTGTCGGTTTGGCTGTTGAAGATGGAATGAGGTTTCCAATTGTGATGTGCCATGTACATCAATAGTCAAGTGGTGGGGGTAGCAAAGCAGTGGAGGGGGAAGTTTCAAGGTCATTCAAACCGTGTTTTAAAAAAACCTATCTTGTTACTGAGCTCATATGTCAGTAACAAGATAGGTGTTTTTGCTCTTTTACTTCTTTAATATAATGAAAAAATAAACATATTCTACAATGGTTAGAACAAGAAATACAACTGCTAGTCAGCTGAAGTAATCTAAGTTGTCCGGCTCGGTCTTCATGGACGTCGGTGAGGAAGCTGTCGAGGAGTGTCCAGGCTCTTCCTTTGGCTGCCGGGTGTTCCGTATGTTGCAAGCGTATACTTGCACGTTTATACGGTAGCCTCGTGCCACCATCAGCTGCAACTCCTTGTACAAGTCGTTTAGCTCCTGCTGAGTCTTGATGCTCACCTCCTCGTAACTTGCGCAACTGACGTTCAGAGACATCCTGATGTTGCTAGGTTGGCTGCTGGAGTAGAAATGAAGCCGAGGCACAGCGTTTGGAGGTACATGAAAAAGTGGTGGGGGTAATAGTGGTGGGGGTATGGAAGATCCAATTAAACAGTTCTAAACTTTTTCCATCGATACAAGGGAATGGAACAAATAGCGCAGGTGTCCTTGTAGTTTTCAAATCTAAACATCGGTGCTAGAAATCCGAACTGTTTTCTACCACCATCCTGTACGAATCGTCGAAGGTCTCCGACGGCAGCATCGCCACAAGGCCTACAAAACTTTTCCCCATCGTGGAACCTATACCAGGAGTATTCCGAATACCCTCTATTTTCTCTCTTGTACTCTTTGATATCCTGCTTTATTGTTATAGGGATATTATCTTGTAAAGCCGTCTGGAATAAAGATGCGTTAGTTATAACTCGTTGTAAGCAAAGCTCGTACAAGGTGCTCATCGTTTGTTAGTTGGCAACAGACTGACCGTTTTTCGCATCCAAGCAGGTTTGAATCCTAGTGCGGTAGTGGGGGTAATTACGGTAGTGGGGGTAATTGCGAAATGCAAAGGTCAAAGGTCAAGGTCACCCGCGAAGTTTAAAAAAAAATGCAACATATCAATATGTGACAAACTTCACATATTGATATGTTGCATTTTTTTTTTTTTTTTTTTTTTTAATTTTTTGGTCTTTTATGATTTATTTATTTATAAAACATTACAATAACATATGTACAACATTAAAACTTAAATCTAACACTGCTGCTTGTCGGCGATGTGGATGGTCAACTCTGTAGAGTTGCTACCCGTGCAGCCGTGGGACACGAGGTATAGACAGCCGGGTTGAATAGAGCGAAGGTCCTCGTTTTGTAGAAGATGGACGAATCTCTTGGGCAGGTACACCTGGAACTTGATCTCATCCCCCGGAGTAAACGGTGCCTCGCTGAGACTGCAGCAGATGGCCTCCCCAACTGTAGTCTCCATCTTCTTCATAGCATGGATTATGTAGTGCTTTTCATCTTTTAGTTCAGAGCACTTCTTCACAGGTAATATTGTTGACTTGGAGTGAGCATTGAACTGCTCGACCAAAGTCTGAAGGAACTGGTGAGATGCCATGGTCAGGTTACAGATCGTCTTCTTGCTCGGAGATGTTGTCGTCTCGGAATCTCGAGTAATACTCATGCCAGGTCCCGGTCTGCTCCTCACTTATATAACCCCCGTTACCCCCACCACTCCCCACTTCCCCACTTTGAAGGTAAGAGGCGAGTTTATAGGCATTTTTCAAAGCGCAATGTCTATCTTTATCATGTTCTGGGCTTTTTGTACAAATACATATGGTTTCAAGCATGTATTGATAATTCTTATCCAATTCCACATCATTAACCGGAACATGAGTAAATCCTTCGATCCATCTTTTCTTTTCCAGTCCCTTTGTGTAAATATTGGTAAACTTGTCTGAAAAGTGATGCATAATGTGATACAAGTCCGTGTAACTTGTAAAACCATCATACCAATCGATATGATGGAAGTGTTTTGAAATCCATCTGTTGGTAGTAGCGGCTTTACTAGTTAAAGATGAATAAAAACATGGTGGTTTAAATAAAAACGAATAAGGAACACTTGTATTCATGTCCAAAAACACAAGTTCTTTTATAATGAATCTATCATCATTACCACGAAACGTTTGAAACTCAATAATACCAGGCTTGGACTTTACTTGTTCTTCTTCTCCCTTGTCCATTTTGAAGGTCACACGTCTGCTCATTATGAAGTCAGGAGGTCAACTGATTTCCACACCACGGTAGGTACTACTCTTATACCAGGCCGTACAGTTGTTGGCGCGTTGGTGTATATTTAACGTGGGCACCGTCCCCAATAGGCCTAACCCCACAAAATGTTGGTTATTGTTTTAAAAACTAACCATTATCATTTAAGTTTCCATCTTTATATTTTCCTTGTTTTCGTTTTCATCACTAACACTTCATTCTTCTCCTCCATCTTCCTCTTCTTCCTGTTTTACTGAATTCTTATGTAGTTGAGCGTACTTTTCCAATTGTCTCCACATCTGTACTTCATGAGGAACTCTATTAAATATAGAAGTATCCACAGGTCCGTATAATATAGGTGCGTCCGGTTGTTTATCCAAAGTGTCTTCCAGATAATCTTTAATAATCGAACTTGAAAACACCAGTTGTCTCAAATATCTTGTTATAGGTTCAGTCGCACAAGTTAAAATAAAAAACTCCTCTCGATTAAGTTGAATTTTGTTATCATGTCTTGTTGTGTCTTAAAACCGCAGCTGATGATCACCACGATGTTTAATAATATCGATTTCCACATTTGAATCCAAAAGTCCTAGTCTTTCTTCCAAACATGTTACTACTTAAATAGCATTCTAGCAGATGCAAGTGTTTCATAAACGATTCCCAAGCACTGTCCGTAAACAAAATCATTTTGGGTCCATGAGTTAAAATTACAGTAGGAGAATAATCTGTCGATTTCATAACACCGATTAAAACACTTTTGTCCAAACTGGAAGAGATTTGGTTAAAATATTCGCAAAAATACCTCACTCAATATGTTTGGAGAAATATTATCTTCAATATCCCTTTTTCTCTTTTGTATATTCTTTCTTCTTTTACCTTTTTCTTCAACATTATTACTGGCGTGAAGTTGTCCGCAAACGTTTTGTTCACCTCCTTCCTGGTGACCTTGAAGGTCTAAAAACTCAGATATCTCCTTCTCAATATCTACCACATTTTCAGGTGTACCACTAGGAGAAGCCATATTGAATACGATGCTACCCATACAACAGTAGGCAACAAACTGATGAGGAGCGGCCTGTACGCTCTGCTTTTATACTCGCGGAATGAAACAAAACTGGTTTTTACAGTACATTTTTAACAATTCCAGTTAGAGGTGTGTATGTTACAATTTTATCATGTAGAATTAAACAGTATGCAGTTGTATTAGCCGGTATAGCCGCGTTGAATTCCATTTCTATTTTTATATCCACACTTGATGATTTTACTGATTCATTTTGTTTATAACAATCAATTACAACTATTGGGTAGGCATCGAAATATTTTTCAGGTGATAATAAAGGTGTATTTGCTTTACCATAATATGAACTTTGTAATCTTGCGTACATATCGTACAATATACTGTATTTCTTCTTAGTGAATGACACATTTAAATTGTCGTATGGAAAGAATTGTGAATGTAAATAAACTTTAATATTTTTCAAGTTACAATGATCAAATTGTCCTGCATGCTTAGTGATGTCGTCTCTTCTACCTGTTTGTAAACCAAATATAATATACCTGGCTCGTTCTACATAATTTGATGTTTTAACAGTCCAAGTGTGTCGATCCGTAGTAGGTAAACTGGGATGCTCATGGAATTCCCAACTTCTAAATGGAATAACAATATCACGATCGGCTTTTAATTTTCTTAAAAGTAGCATTCTATGCTCGTCAGCTAATTTAACATGTGGAACTCTCCATATAATTTTGTCTAATTTTAATTTCCATTCTAAAGTTGCATCAGTTGTATTATCTGCAGCTTTAATAATGTCTTTATCGTTAGAAGACCTCAACAAAACTAATTCTTGTTTAACGTTTAATATTATTTTCCTACAATCTTCAGCAAAACCAAGCAACAAACGTAATGGAATATGAAAATCAAAATATCCATCTGAATTTGGAGTGATTGTGTCAATTGTAGGTAATACCCATCCGGCAGGTTTAAGTAAATTGGTTTCATTGGGTGTTATAGATGTTAATCCTTTTAAAGTCGTTGTAATACCTACTTTTTTAGTGGAATCAACTGTTACACCTGATATTTTATATCTAATTTCATCAAACAGGAAAGCCATACTATTATTTATAAATGGAACTGTTGTACCAGCGGTAGTACCGTCCTTTTTAGTAATTTTTCCTTCAATATACAAGTAACTTTCACATGGTAGTGTGTAAATGTCTTGATGTTGTATGGGAATACGAATTTCATCGTTATTGTTTAATTTCGATGAAGTGTAAGGGTTTTTTGTGTGATATTCTTTTTCCCATAGTGTTTCGTCGAATGTTGGACCCTGCGCTATATCCAGTATATCCATAATCGGTTAATTTTAATCCAACTCTCTCTAATGTTCTCGCGTGTTAACTCCTCCACAGCTGAAGAGCTACTAATGCGGTTTCCCGTAGGTTGTTCGCTTTTAAATGTTAAACCCATGGTTTTTGTATTAAAATGTCGATTTTAAATGTAATCTAATCGTAATAGGCTCTTCTCTGAAGTCTACCAAGTTACCGTCTTGATCCAATACGCTCAACACGATGTCTGAAATGAAAGTGGTGTTCAACGGTAGATACACCAGGTTTTGTGGCTTTTCAACAATTTTAAATCCGGGCGGTACACTTGGGTAAAATGTATGTATGATATGGGTGTTAGCCCCATCCCTGTAAGCTCCTTGTATAATGTTACAAGTTATGTCTATACTATTGACTTTTAATATTGTTACTGTTTTCTTACCGGAATGTGTTACATCAGTAGTGGGGAATGGCTACAGTTGGCTCAGGTCAAGGTCAGGCGGTTGTAACTGTTGTAACGTTGTAACTGTTGTAGGAGTTGAAGCGGCTGGGGGTGAGGGAGGGATGGGAAGGTGAGGGAGGTATCTAAGGAAGGGATGAGGTATTGGGAGCTTATTTGTTTGTGGGATATTGACGAGGAAGGATGTGGGGGTTAGAGTTTAAGAATAAAATTTATCACAGGCGAGGACAGGATTTGAACCCGGCCCGCCGGCATGTGAAGCCCGCTCGCTACCTCTGAGCTACCGAGGTACTTGTCGGAAAGGGGTGGAAATGTGTCAGATAATCTGTGGCGACGGCTGGCGCAAGGGTTCGCGGTTTGTCCGCCAGAGTGTAGTATGTGCGCTGCTAGTTTACGTATTGTCCACCAGAGCGCAGCATGTACTAGGGATGTGTCTAGTTTATAGTTTTTCTGCCAGATTGTAGCATGTGTGGCTGCACTTAGTGTACTTGTTCTCCAACAGATTGTAGCATGGGGCGGAAGAGCATGGGAAAAGAAAGCAGGGCTACCAACCCCCGGGTAAACCCCAAAATATCCCCATGAATTCCCTGAATTTCCCTGCAGTGCTACCAACCTATGTCATCCACTATAAAACAGTTGGGATTATACTATAAAAAGTGAATAAAACCTAAAAATGTTGGTAATACAGCATATAAAATCAACCAACTTATGGCATTTACTATAAAACAAGAACACATGGATCGCCCGGAACTAGAACATTTGAAATGGTGAGGGCTATACTATAAAAAGTGTACAAAACCCAAAAAAGTTGGCAATACGTATATAAAATCAAATAAACTTATGTCATTCACTATAAAACAAGAACACATGGACCGCCCGGAACAAGAACATATGAAATGGTGAGGTTTATACTATAAAAAGTTTACAAAACCCAAAAATGTAGACAATACAGTATATAAAATCAACCAACTTATGTCATTCACTATAAAACAAGAACACATAGATCGCCCGGAACAAGAACATATGAAATGCTGGGGGCCATACTATAAAAAGTGAATAAAACCTAAAAATGTTGGCAATACAGTATATAAAATCAACCAACTTATGTCATTCACTATAAAACAAGAACAGATGGATCGCCTGGAACTAGGGCATATGAAATGCTGGGGCTTTACAATAAAAAGTGAATAAAACCCAAATATGTTGGCTATACAGTATAAACTATCAATGGCTACAAGCTGTTAAGCAACTTACAATCATACTGTTATCATACTATATACGATGCATACAGTACTATAAAAAAAGAATAATATAAAAATTTAAGCTTAAAAACACAAAAAAATTGCTAATATCTCGAAAACGGAGCGTGCTAGGGGTCCGGGGACCCCAAAAAACTACCTGCTATGTAATAGAGGTACCCCCAGGGGGTGGGTACCTATAATTAAAAAATTAACCAAAATGTTGTGGTTGCATCCAAAAAATAAAGGGGCAAAACTTTGAAATTCCATATCTTAGGAACGGCTCTATGTATTAACTTCGTACTTGGTATGTGTGTGCACTTACTTGGTGTCTACAAATGTATGGCATGAGGTATCCAAAAAAAAGAAGGCGCAAAAAGTTTGATTTTATATCTTTTGAATAGCAATATGTATTTACTTCAAACTTGGTATGTATATACATGTAATGTTAAGTTGTAATAAAATGCTAAACATAACTTTCAGAATCTAAGGTCAAACTGTTGAAAAATAAAAAACTTATAATTAACAATACTATTGTCAATTGCTGCTGTAGGGCTTTACCTTTGAGTCACAAGGCATTTGTAATTATTGGTATGTGTGTACGATTATTTGGTGTCTACAAATGCATGGCACGAGGTATCTAAAAAATGAAGGCGCAAAAAAGTTTTATTTTATATCTTTTGAATGGCAATATGTATTTATTTCATACTTGGTATGTGTATACATGTAATGTTAACATGTAATAAAATGCTAAAAATAACTTCCCAAATCTAAGGTCAAACTGTTAAAAAAAAACCTAAAATTAAAAATATTATTGTCCTTTGCTGGTGTAGGGCTTAACCTTTGAGTCACTGGGCATTTACAATTATTAGTATGTGAGTACACTTATTTGGTATCCATAAATGCATGGCACGAGGTATCCAAAAAATGAAGGCGCAAAACAGTTTTATTTTATATCTTTTAAATGACACTATGGATTAACTTCTTACTGGGTATGTAGGTTGGTATAAGTAAACATGAATTGTTTACCATACCGTGGCGGGGTGCATCCAAAAAATGAAGGGGCAAAACTTAAATATTATATATCTCAGGACTGGCTGGACCGATAAACTTCTTACTTGGTATGTAGGTTGGTATGAGTAAATATTAATTGTTTACCATTGCATGGCGGGGTGCATCCAAAAAATGAAGGGGTAAAATTTAAAAATTGTATATCTCAGGAGTGGCTGGACCGATTAACTTCTTACTTGATATGTAGGTTGGTATAAGTAAACATTAATTGTTTACCATTCCGTGGCGGGGTGCATCCAAAAAATGAAGGGGCAAAACTTAAATATTATATATCTCAGGACTGGCTGGTCCGATAAACTTCTTACTTGGTATGTAGGAAGGTATGAGTAAACATTAATTGTTTACCATTGCGTGGCGGGGTGCATTAAAAAATGAAGGGGCAAAATTTAAATATTGTATATCTCAGGAGTGGATGGACCGATTAACTTCTTACTTGGTATGTAGGTTGGTATGAGTAAACATTAAATATTTACCATTGCGGGGCGGGGTGCATTAAAAAAATGAAAGGGCAAACTTAAATATTTTTATATCTCAGGATTGGCTGGACTGATAAACTTCTTACTTGTTATGTAGGTTGGTATGAATAAACATTAATTACATTACCATTGCGTGGCGGGGATGCATCCAAAAATGAAGGGTCAAGACTTAAATATTGTATATTTTAGGAGTGGCTTGACCGATTAACGTCATACTTGGTATGTAGGTGTGTATGAGTAAACTTTTTTTGTTGACCATTGCGTGGCGGGGTGCATCCAAAAAATGAAGGGGCAAAACTGAAATATTGTATATTTCTGGAGTGGCTGGACCGATTAACGTCATATTTGGTATGTAGGTTGGTATAAGTAAACATTAAATGTTTACTATTGTGTGGTGGGATGCATCCAAAAAATGAAGGGGCAAAATTGAAATATTGTAATTTCAGGAGTGGCTTGACCGATTAACATCATACTTGGTATGTAGGTGTGTATGAGTAAACATTTATTGTTTACCATTGCGTGGCGGGGTGCATCCAAAAAATGAAGGGGCAAAACTTAAATATTATATATCTCATAAGTGGCTGGACCGATTAACGTCATACTTGGTATGTATAGTTGGTGTAAGTAAACATTAATTGTTAATTATTGCGTGGTGGGATGCATCCAAAAAATGAAGGGGCAAAACTGAAATATTGTAATTTCAGGAGTGGCTGGACCGATTAATGTCTTACTTGGTATGTAAGTGTGTATGAGTAAACATTTATTGTTTAACATTGTGTCTCGGGGTGCATCCAAAAAATGAAGGGGCAAAACTGAAATATTGTATATTTCAGGAGTGGCTGGACCGATTAACGTCATACTTGGTATGTAGGTTGGTATAAGTAAACATTAATTGTTTACCATTGTGTGGCGGGGTACATCCAAGAAATGAAGGGGCAAAACTGAAAAATTGTGTATGTTAGGAGTGGCTGGACCGATTAACTTCTTACTTGGTATGTAGGTTGGTATGAGTAAACAATAAATGTTTACTATTGCGTGGTGGGGTGCATCTAAAAGATGAAGGGGAAAACTGAAATATTGTATATTTCAGGAGTGGCTGGACCAATTAACGTCTTACTTGGTATGTAGGTGTGTATGAGTAAACATTTATTGTTTACCATTGCGTGGCGGGGTGCATACAAAAATGAAGGGTTAAAACTTAAAATATCGTAGATCTCAGATGTGGTTAATCCAATTATCGTCAGACATGGTATTTGTGTACATATAGTTATAATTACAGGTAGCACAGTTTCGGTGCTACCTTCGATGTACTGTTTTTATAGATTGGTGTATGAAAGAATTTCTTTAGGTTTTCAAGGAGCACTATTAATCATTGGTTTAAGGTCAAACTACCATAGATGTGTGTATATATGTTAATTCTTGACAAATCCTTACTTTTAACGTTTATGGTAATTTGGAAACTTTTAATTGGATTCAACCTAGAATTAATGGTAGCATAGTTTTTGTGCTTTCGTTGATGTATTATTTGTTATTGAATTTTATATGATAAACTTTCTTTAAATTTTTAAGCAACACTTTTATGTATTGCTTTAAAGTCAAACGATTAAATATGTTTTTTATCTGCGTGAATTCCTAACAAATCGTTAGTTTAACCTTAAACGTGATTTGGAAACTTCTAATTGGGCTTAACCCATTTAAATGTTCCTACTTAAAGATAGCACCATTTTGGTGCTGCCTTTGATGTACTAAATTTATATGTAAAATTTTGCAATAGGTTTTTAAACAACACTTTTTGGTTTTAACCTTAAACTTACTTTGAAACTTTTACTTGAACTTAACCCATTTAAATGTTACTACTTAAAGATAGCAGCATTTTGTCACTACCTTTGATGCTCTATTTTTATATGTAAAATTTTGCTATAGGTTTTTAAACAACACTTTTAAGTATTGTCTTAAGGCCAAACTAATAAATATATTTTTTATCTATGTGAATTCTTAACAAAACTCTTGTTACTAATTGAATGGTGATATAAAAATTTCTATTTTTAGCCAGATATTGGACCACCGTTTTGGTGCTACCTTTAATGTACTATTTTAATAGTATCTAATCTGTATTTAATTTTATTATTGTTTTGAACACTTGTCTTTTAGTCAAGCAAATGTTGTTTTGATGTTTAAAAAATCATTTTTACCACATATATGTAAAGCTTATATTTCTAAGTTCAATCCACCAAATAAATATAAATGTGGGCATTAATATAAGATGTACTAATAATCAGTTTAGACACATAATACAGAAAATTGTTAAAAAAAGAAATTTAAATTTATCATATTACTGTCTATGCGCAGTTGCACTTCAGCATTTATAAAAGTGGTTTGTTGAGCGTGGCCCTTATTATTGATGAATCTTCACAATAAATGGTTAAAATTAAACATACAATTGTGTACGAGCAGTAGTACTCGCCTACTGCGTGTGCGCAGAAGGTTTTCCACCACTCTTCGTTGGGTATATAAGCAGCTCAGTTAACCATGTATTTCATTGTTTGGTGAACTTTTGCCGAGTGAACATCTTATTCATAACTTCGGTTTTTTCGGATATTTGAAAGGTGTATGCTATTTTGTAATATTCAATTAATATTGAAAGTAAATAAAAAAAAAAAATAAACGACTTCATTATGTCTGCACTGCAGTGTTACATGTTTGATAATAAGCCAGTAGCTGTATTATTTGATCGTGAAAACAATCCATGGTTTAAGGCTAATGATATATCAAAGATTCTAGAATACAAAAGACCGCGAAAAGCAATAAATGATCTAGTTAAGGAAAAATATAAAAAGTTGTATAAGGATATAAATGGAACTAGTTCGGTTTTACCTTATAATTTTCAAAAAAGAACCGTATTCATAAATGAACCAGGTTTATATTCCTTAATTATATCGTCTAAGATGAAATTAGCTAAACGCTTTCAAGATTGGGTGTTCGAAGAAATCCTACCATCAATTCGCAAGTATGGAGAGTATAAAATTAAAAGAGAAAACCTTAAGTTGACTCACTCCTTACATAAAGTGTTGGCAAATAATCAAAAACTAATTGAAACTTTAATTGATCAAATGCCTAAGGTTGCTGTTATACCTGATGATATGGATTTAAAACATATCTTTTGTGTGCTGGAAAAAGACACATACTATGAAAAGTATGGAGTAATTGAGTACAAATGCATTCGTACAGAAAGAAGACGATTCAAAAGAGCATTGAAGAGAGCTAAGAAAGATGGTTTTGTACCAAGTTTTACAAGATATCCTGTACCAAACAGTATAAATATACTCAATAAAGCTAAAGAGGTTATGCATGATTATGGTATGCATTATGAATCTTCTTTAAATAACATATTGACACCCCATAATTTTGTAAATATTGTTAAAATTGTTCTTAATGAATAAACTGTATGAATGTATGTGTGAATGTGAGACTTATTAGATTGAGAAGTTAAGGTATTTACTTTAGCTACTCCTTTGAAAAGTTTGGTTTGAGTGAAGGTCACTGGCGCGGTTTACTAAAAGACCCGTAAACCATTTGTATGTGCGTGTGAATGTGTGGAAAACGACGTACACCCACCTCCTCGTGGTGTTTTCTGGGTAACGCTAAGAGGTGTACAACTAATATCTTCTAAACCACATAGATTTGTTATTTATTTGATTTTTTAATATATTCATAGATATTTATAAAAAAAACTTTCATGTAAAAAATTTGTATCAAACAGTTTAAATTAAACAAATTTAAAGCATTTTAATTACATAAAATTTATAAATGTTGTAGCAAAACATTTCATGCTTTACTAATAATAATAATAGATGAAATCGATAGAACGTACATATATAATTGATATACAAATATAAGTCTTATAATTAATGAACCTGGAAAACAGAAATAAAGATAGCATCAAATTAGTGTTACTTTACAAAATAGTAAAACAAAAATGCAATAAACTCTTAGATTATACAAATTTTAAAGGTAACATCCAATCGGTATAAATAAATATAAAGGGAAAAGGCTTTAAGCTAAAAATACAATAAAATCTGGTTTAAAGACCTATATTTAGGTAGCACCTAATTAGCTTTATATGTGGAAAATTAAAAATGATTTATATATGTATATTACAATTAACCTGTTTGTACTTTATAGTTATAGGCTAATATAGAAAATGTCAAACTTATTTCTCTTTTACAAATAATGAAGTAAAAATGCAATAAATACTTGTGTTTAAGATGCAAATGCTGGTGTAACCGAATCAGTGATACCTTTAAATAGAGTAAAAAGCCTTATATATGCAAAAAATGGAAAAAAATATTTGCCTAGATATTATATTTTACATGTTTTTTTCACTTCCAATTAACGTCTTAATACACCGAACGGTGAAAAACTAATTCTGAATCTTGAGGCTTAGAACCCTCACATATTGTCTTTACTTCACAGATACAGCTCAATCCTGTGATTATCAATCTTGTGAATTTTAAAATAAAATAATAAAAGGATAAAACATTAACTTTTATATTTATAGCTACACTAAGGTAGCACCATTTTGGTTCCACCTTTATATAAAATATATATTAATTCAATTATGATACTGTTTTTATGTATTTACACTAAATGTAGCCACAAATTAAAAAAGTTAATACATATAATGATGGCATATAGTCCTTACTCTATAAACACAGCTTACTCCCTGATCGACCCCCCTTCGAAACACCTTTTTTTTCAAAAAACTTGTGCTATTATAAAATGAAAAACTATTAATATTCACTTCTATTCATTTGTTTTCTGATTTTACATATATGATAAGGAAAGCCAGAACTGCTATATTAAGTTATTTTTTTCAAGGCTAAATAGAGCTACAACCAAATAAGTGAACCTGTTTACTGAAGAAACGAGAAACATACATTTATGAATAAACAATTTTACATTTCCTTAAACTAACTGTTGCCTGTTTACACTCCACAGATAAGACTAAATTCTCTAAATATAAATTATAACATTTCAAACATATTTTTTTATTTATTTTTAAATCTTTTAACGCAATAAAATTTACTTTTATAGTTAAATAAAATTATGATATAATGTAGGAAAAAGCTACATATATTTACATATACATATATATATATATTTATGCGCGCAAAATTTCCTTTTTCAATATTTTTTCTTTTGTATTTTTTCTATTTTTAAAGTATTTTTTTCTTTGGTTTTTCCTTTTTCGTCTTTTGTTTACTTTTCCTTTTTTTCTGTATTTTTAGCTTGTATTTTCTGTGGATCAGAGTAAAATAAACCAAAAGAAACCTCTTTTAACCTAATAACTGTTTCGCTGTAAATTATCTTGTTCGAAAATACAGTTTTCTCTTAGAATTATAAGCAGCTTCAACAAAACTTAATTAACTCTTTTTATTAGTCAAGTTTTTACTGTAAAAATACAATCCAATTAAGAAATAGCCCTAGCTACAAATAAAATGTTAGTTGTCAGCAAGACATACCTAGCTACCAAGATAAAAAATGTGGACACAGACTCGGAGATAGGCAAGGAAAAAGAACAAAACGGAACCATACAGCTACGGATTACAGCATTACAAGGATAAGATAAAACTGCAGGCTTGATTTGGACCTTTAACTGATGTAAACTTCCATCCTGACCCTTCACCTTCATGCTCCGGCAGTTTTATGAACAATTCTTTCACACATTCATCAATAATTTTTATTTACATCAGAATCAAACATCAGAGTACGATTTTTTTATAAACCTCTCATTGAGGTCTTACCATTTGTGTTAATGCATCCAAAACTAAACCAAATTTTATAAAATTTAATCATAACGATTTTTTTTTTTAATTTGTCCAATAAATAATTGGCCCCAGTTAAAAAGTTTTCCAAATCAAGCTGTACATCATTAATTTTGTGATAACCGGTGTCCTTGTAATGCTGTAATCCGTAGCTGTATGGTTCCGTTTTGTTCTTTTTCCTTGCCTATCTCCGAGTCTGTGTCCACATTTTTTATCTTGGTAGCTAGGTATGTCTTGCTGACAACTAACATTTTATTTGTAGCTAGGGCTATTTCTTAATTGGATTGTATTTTTACAGTAAAAACTTGACTAATAAAAAGAGTTAATTAAGTTTTGTTGAAGCTGCTTATAATTCTAAGAGAAAACTGTATTTTCGAACAAGATAATTTACAGCGAAACAGTTATTAGGTTAAAAGAGGTTTCTTTTGGTTTATTTTACTCTGATCCACAGAAAATACAAGCTAAAAATACAGAAAAAAAGGAAAAGTAAACAAAAGACGAAAAAGGAAAAACCAAAGAAAAAAATACTTTAAAAATAGAAAAAATACAAAAGAAAAAATATTGAAAAAGGAAATTTTGCGCGCATAAATATATATATATATGTATATGTAAATATATGTAGCTTTTTCCTACATTATATCATAATTTTATTTAACTATAAAAGTAAATTTTATTGCGTTAAAAGATTTAAAAATAAATAAAAAAATATGTTTGAAATGTTATAATTTATATTTAGAGAATTTAGTCTTATCTGTGGAGTGTAAACAGGCAACAGTTAGTTTAAGGAAATGTAAAATTGTTTATTCATAAATGTATGTTTCTCGTTTCTTCAGTAAACAGGTTCACTTATTTGGTTGTAGCTCTATTTAGCCTTGAAAAAAATAACTTAATATAGCAGTTCTGGCTTTCCTTATCATATATGTAAAATCAGAAAACAAATGAATAGAAGTGAATATTAATAGTTTTTCATTTTATAATAGCACAAGTTTTTTGAAAAAAAAGGTGTTTCGAAGGGGGGTCGATCAGGGAGTAAGCTGTGTTTATAGAGTAAGGACTATATGCCATCATTATATGTATTAACTTTTTTAATTTGTGGCTACATTTAGTGTAAATACATAAAAACAGTATCATAATTGAATTAATATATATTTTATATAAAGGTGGAACCAAAATGGTGCTACCTTAGTGTAGCTATAAATATAAAAGTTAATGTTTTATCCTTTTATTATTTTATTTTAAAATTCACAAGATTGATAATCACAGGATTGAGCTGTATCTGTGAAGTAAAGACAATATGTGAGGGTTCTAAGCCTCAAGATTCAGAATTAGTTTTTCACCGTTCGGTGTATTAAGACGTTAATTGGAAGTGAAAAAAACATGTAAAATATAATATCTAGGCAAATATTTTTTTCCATTTTTTGCATATATAAGGCTTTTTACTCTATTTAAAGGTATCACTGATTCGGTTACACCAGCATTTGCATCTTAAACACAAGTATTTATTGCATTTTTACTTCATTATTTGTAAAAGAGAAATAAGTTTGACATTTTCTATATTAGCCTATAACTATAAAGTACAAACAGGTTAATTGTAATATACATATATAAATCATTTTTAATTTTCCACATATAAAGCTAATTAGGTGCTACCTAAATATAGGTCTTTAAACCAGATTTTATTGTATTTTAGCTTAAAGCCTTTTCCCTTTATATTTATTTATACCGATTGGATGTTACCTTTAAAATTTGTATAATCTAAGAGTTTATTGCATTTTTGTTTTACTATTTTGTAAAGTAACACTAATTTGATGCTATCTTTATTTCTGTTTTCCAGGTTCATTAATTATAAGACTTATATTTGTATATCAATTATATATGTACGTTCTATCGATTTCATCTATTATTATTATTAGTAAAGCATGAAATGTTTTGCTACAACATTTATAAATTTTATGTAATTAAAATGCTTTAAATTTGTTTAATTTAAACTGTTTGATACAAATTTTTTACATGAAAGTTTTTTTTATAAATATCTATGAATATATTAAAAAATCAAATAAATAACAAATCTATGTGGTTTAGAAGATATTAGTTGTACACCTCTTAGCGTTACCCAGAAAACACCACGAGGAGGTGGGTGTACGTCGTTTTCCACACATTCACACGCACATACAAATGGTTTACGGGTCTTTTAGTAAACCGCGCCAGTGACCTTCACTCAAACCAAACTTTTCAAAGGAGTAGCTAAAGTAAATACCTTAACTTCTCAATCTAATAAGTCTCACATTCACACATACATTCATACAGTTTATTCATTAAGAACAATTTTAACAATATTTACAAAATTATGGGGTGTCAATATGTTATTTAAAGAAGATTCATAATGCATACCATAATCATGCATAACCTCTTTAGCTTTATTGAGTATATTTATACTGTTTGGTACAGGATATCTTGTAAAACTTGGTACAAAACCATCTTTCTTAGCTCTCTTCAATGCTCTTTTGAATCGTCTTCTTTCTGTACGAA